>JAHIAM010000815.1:0-93680 GCA_021605205.1 Aegilops longissima
AGCGAGAAAACAAAAGAAACCACAAGAATACCAATGGGATGACATGTAGAGGTGAGTACTAAGTACTACATTGGATTTGACATGTCCCCAAGAGTAAAGATATGCAATGAATTTGAATGATTTCTTTTCCTTAGATGTCTTGCTCCCCAAATCTAGCATGGGATCTTTGGGAGAAGATAGGAGCAGAAATCGAGCTGAAAGAAAATCAGAGCTGAAAGATATAAATGAAGCAGAGCTAATGCAAGCTAATGCAAATAAGCACAAATGAACATGTCTTTCCCTCAAGAAGACAGTGACATCTCTCCTCTTGAACACCAAGCATGGATCCTTGAGAAATACTCTCTACTAGTATTCTCTCCCCACGGAATCTCTCTCTCCTTCTCGATGTGATCTCTTTAAGTGATAAGCTTTGATGTGATCTCTCTCTCCTTTGACATCAATTTCCAAGAAGGGCTTGATAAAGATGTGATCTCTCTCTCCCTCTGGAATTTGCGTGAATGGGTTTGATCCTTGAGTCACAACATAAAGCACTTGATAAAATGTGATGCTTGTAGAGGACAAGATTCATTGAGTGGAGCTGGATCAAAAGAAACCTACGAATAGGTGGCAAACTGTTTTTCTTGTTGTGAAATCGGTGGCACCGAGTGGTATGCCGGTGGTACCAAAAGTTTTCAGTTGGACCGAAAATAACAACTTAGTGTAACGAGTTCATCACAGGAGAAAACACTTGTCACCTCGGTGTTGGAAATATGCCCTAGAGGCAATAATAAAGGGTTATTATTATATTTCCTTGTTCATGATAATTGTCTTTTATTCATGCTATAATTGTATTATCCGGAAATCGTAATACCGTGTGAATACATAGACCACAACATGTCCCTAGTGAGCCTCTAGTTGACTAGCTCGTTGATCAATAGATAGTCATGGTTTCGACTATGGACATTGGATGTCAATGATCGGGATCACATCATTAGGAGAATGATGTGATGGACAAGACAATCCTAAGCATAGCACAAGATCGTGTAGTTGTTTGCTAGAGCTTTTCCAATGTCAAGTATCTCTTCCTTAGACCATGAGATCGTGTAACTCCGGATACCGTAAGAGTGCTTTGGGTGTACCAAGCGTCCTGGCTAAGGGGTGACTATAAAGGTACACTCGGTATCTCCGAAAGTGTCATTGGGTTGACACGGATCGAGGCGGATTTGTCACTCCGTGTTCGGAGAGGTATCACGGGCCCTTTCGGTAGTGCATCATCATAAAGAGCTCAAAGTGACCAAATTCGATCACGGGATCATGCATTCTGATGCGAGTAAAGTTACTTGCGTGCGAGATTGAGCGAGGTATTGGGATACCGACGATCGAATCTCGGGCAAGTAACTATACCGATTGACAAAGGGAATTGTATACGGGGTTGTTTGAATCCTCGACATCGTGGTTCATCCGATGAGATCATCGAGGAGCATGTAGGACCAACATGGGTATCCATATCCGCTGTTGGTTATTCGCGAAGCCGTCTCGGTCATGTCTGCGTGTCTCCGAACCGTAGGGTCTACACAAGGTTCGGTGGCCTAGGGTTGTATGAATATGAGTATGCGATATACGAATGTTGTTGAGTCCGGATGAGATCCGGACGTCACGAGGAGTCTCGGAATGGTCGGAGGTAAATAATTACATATAGGAAGTGGTATTTGACCATCGGGAAAGTTTTGGGGTCACCGGTTATTGTCTGAGGTACCGGAAGGTCCGGGGTCCACGGGTGGGGCCACCTATCCGGAGGGCCCCATGGGCTGAAGTGGGGAGGAACCAGCCCATAGTGGGCTGGTGCGCTCCCCAGCCCCCCTAGCCTAGGGTTGAAACCCTAGGGTGGGAAGACCCGCTCTGGGGGCACTCCACCCCCTTGGCCGCCCCCCAGGAGATGGGATCCCCAGGGCGGCGCCCCTGGGCCTATATAAGGGAGGGGAGGGCAGCCGCATGCCTGAGTTCAGGCGCCTCCTCCCCTGCTACACCTCGTCCTCCTCCTTGGCTGACTTGGCGAAGCCTGGGAGTTCTTGCATCCACCACCACGCCGTCGTGCTGCTGGATCAGCATCAACCTCTCCTTCCCCTTGCTGGATCAAGAAGGAGGAGGCGTCTCCCGTCCGTCCGTGTGTTGAGCAGGGAGTGCCGTCCGTTCGGCGCTAGGATCTCCGGTGATAGGATCACGGCGAACGACTACTTCATCCCGTTCTTTGAGCGCTTCGCTCGCGATCTACAAAGTGGTATGTAGATGCAATATCTCTCCCATGACTCGTTGCTTAGGTGAACTCATAGATAGATCTTGGTGAAACCGTAGAAAAAATTTAATTTTCTGCAGCGTTCCCCATGATGGCATCATGAGCTAGGTCTATCGTAGTTCTCTATTGCCTGAGTAGAACACAATTTGGTGGTGGGCGTAGATCTTGTCAACTTGCTTGCCGCTACTAGTCTTATCTTGCTTCAGCGGTATTGTGGGATGAAGCGGCCGGACCAACCTTACGCAGCTTCGTGAGACCGGTTCCACCGTGACATGCACTAGTTGCATAAGGTGGTGGCGGTGTCTGTCTCTCCCACTTTAGTTGGGCGGATTCGATGAAAAGGGTCCTTATGAAGGGTAAATAGAAGTTGACAAAATCACGTTGTGGTTATTAAGTAGGTAGAAAGCGTTCTTGCTAGAACCCAATTGCAGCCACGTAAAAGATGCAACAACAATTAGAGGGCGTCTAACTTTTTTTGCAGCAATTGTCATGTGATGTGATATGGCGGAAGTTGTGATGAATGATGAATGACATATTGTGATGTATGATATCATGTTCTTGTAATAGGAATCACGACTTGCATGTCGATGAGTATGACAACGGCAGGAACCATAGGAGTTGTCTTTATTTTGTATGACCTGCGTGTCATTGAAGACGCCATGTAAATTACTTTACTTTATTGCTAAGCGCGTTAGCCATAGAAGTAAGTAGTCGTTGGCGTGACAACTTCATGAAGACACGATGATGGAGATCATGATGATGGAGATCATGGTGTCATGCGGTGACAAGATGATCATGGAGCCCGAAGATGGAGATCAATGGAGCTATATGATATTGGCCATATCATGTCACTACTATATAATTGCATGTGATGTTTATTATGTTTATGCATCTTGTTTACTTAGACGATGGTAGTAAATAAGATGATCCCTTACAACAATATCAAAAGTGTTCTCCCCTAAGCGTGCGCCGTTGCTAAAGTTAAATCGTTTGAGCACCACGTGATGATCGGTGTGATAGATCCTTACGTTCACATAGCGGGTGTAAGACAGTTTTACACATACAAAACACTTAGGGTTAACTTGCGAGCCTAGCATGTCAGACATGGCCTCGGAACACGGAGACGAAAGGTCGAACACGAGTCGTATGGAAGATCGATCAACATGATAATGTTCACCGGCGATGACTAGTCCGTCTCACGTGATGATCGGACCGGCCTAGTCGACTCGGATCGTGTAACACTTAGATGACTAGAGGATGTCTAATCTGGTGGGAGTTCATTAAAATAATTTGATTAGATGAACTTAATTATCATGAACTTAGTCTAAAACCTTTGCAAATATGTCTTGTAGATCAAATGGCCAGCGCTCATGTCAACATGAACTTAGCGTTCCTAGAAAACCAAGCTGAAAGATGATGGCAGCAACTATACGGATGGGTCCGGAACACGAGATCATCCTCATAGCTACCGGGAAACAATATGTCCTAGAAGGACGCTAGGTGATGCACCCGTCCGGAAGGACCGCTGGGTGATGCACCGTCGAGAACCAAGACATTATGAATGCTTGGCGTCTCGTCTTGATGATTACTCCCTCGTTCGGTGTGGCATGCTTCTGACTTAGAGCGGGGGCTCCAAAGCGTTTTGAGCAACACGGAGCATATGAGATGTTAGAGAGCTGAAACTAGTTTTCCAAGCTCATGCCGGTCGAGAGATTTGAAGTCTCCGACAAGTTCTATAGTTGTAAGATGGAGAAAACAGTTACGTCGGTGAACACATACTCAAAATGTGTGGTTTGCACAACCGCTTTGTCAGTGGACATAAACCTCCAGACGAGGCGGTCATTGACAGAATCCTTGATCGCTCCCACAAGCTACAAGAGCTTTGTGATGAACTACAATATGCAGGATGGTGAAGACCATTCTGAAGTATTTTCAATCTTTGAAGTCGCGAGAGGTTGAGATCAGAAAGAACATCAAGTGTTGATGGTCAATAAAACCACTAAGTTCAAGAAGGGCAAGGTGAAAGAACTTCAGAAGGGCTGACAAAGATGTTGCCGCCCGGTAAGCAAGTTCTTTGGAAGAAGTCGAAGAATGGACCCAAACACTGAGACGAGTGCTTTTATTGCAAAGGAAGGGCCCTTTGGGCGGAACTGCCCCAAATATTAGCGGACAAGAAGGCGGCAACACTAAAGGTATATTTGATATACATGTAATTGATGTGTACCTTACGATTACTCAAAGTAACTCACAGGTATTTGATGCGGTCTGTTGCTCATATTTGTAACTCACAATAGGAGCTGCGAGAATAGCGGAGGCGCGAAGGGCGAGGGGAGATGCGATGGCGTCGGGAATGGTTCAAGGTCGATGTGATCGCCCGTCACACTACCTCTACATTTACCTCTGGGATTAGTTATAAACCTTAATAATTGTTATTTGGTGCTAAGTTTGAGCATGAACATTGTATCTGGATCTCGTTTGTGAGATGGCTACTCATTTAAATCCGAGAATAATGGTTGTTCTATTTATATGAGAGATATGTTTTATGGTCATGCCCCTCAATGGTTTATTCTTAATGAATCTCGGCGTAATGTTACACATATTCGCGTGAATACCAAAGATGTAAAGTTGATATTTGATACACATGGTGTCAGCGCATGAAAAGAAGCTCCATCTTGATGGACTTTTGAGTCTCTGATTTATAGAACATTTCATGGGCATGGACCCTTCTCCGGAACAATGGGCGAGCAACCAACTTATTGGAAATCATACATACGATGTATGCGGTCCAATGGCGTTGAGGCTCGCGGAGGATATCGTTATGTTCTCACTCTCACAGACGACTTAAGTAGATATGGGTATGTCTACTTGATGAAACATAAGGACCTTCAAGGAATTTGAATGAGGTAGAATCAACGTGACCGAAAAATAAAGTTCTTCGATCAGATCGTGGAGGAGAATATTTAAGTCAAATTTGGTACACACAAGGAAATGTGGAATCGTTTCACAACTCACGCCGCTGGAACACCTCGGCATAGCGGTGTGTCAGGCGTCGTGTCGCACTCTATTGGATATGGTGCGGTCTATGATGTCTCTTGGTTACGCTATCATTTTGGGGATGCGCTCTAGAGATATTACACACTAAGGCACCGTCTAAATCCGTTGAGATGACATTGAATTATGGTTTGGGAAGAAACCTAAGGCTGGTTTCTAAAAGTTTGGGGATCGAAGCTTATGTCAAAAACTTCAATCTGAAAGCTCGATCCCAAGTCGGAAAATCGTCTTCATAGGATACCTAAAAGGAAACCATTGGGTATACATTCTACTTAAATCCGAGGCAAGATCTTTGTTGCCAAAGCGGATCCTTTTGGAAAAAGTTTCTCTCGAAAGAAGTAAGTGGGAGGAAAGTAGAACGATGAAGTACCTCTTGAACGGAAAGTAGTGCAGCTCGGGAAAATGTTCCTATGGTGCCTACACCCTCTTGGAGGAAATTAATGATGATCAAGGTACTTGGATCAAGTTGCTCTGAACCGTGGTCCACTAGGACGTTCCGCACCGAGTGAATGCAGCAACTACATCAAATCATGTTGTTGAACCGGTGAACCTTCAAACTATGAAGAAGCGATGGCGGGCGGTTCCAACAAATGGCTAAGCCATGCAATCGATAGGATCCATGTATGAAAACAAAGTATGGACTTTGGACTTTGGATGATCGTGACGATAGAAAACAAATGGATCTTTAAGAAGAAGGCGGATGCGATGGTAATGTCACCATCTATAAAGCT
The DNA here is from genome assembly GCA_021605205.1 of Aegilops longissima. Classification (NCBI taxonomy): domain Eukaryota; kingdom Viridiplantae; phylum Streptophyta; class Magnoliopsida; order Poales; family Poaceae; genus Aegilops; species Aegilops longissima. The sequence goes on from JAHIAM010000815.1 coordinate 6,055, forward strand.
CGACTTGTCGCTAAGGGTTATCGGCAAGTTCAAGGGATTGACTACGATGAGACTTTCTCTCGTGTAGTTAAGTCCGTCCGAATCATGTTAGCAATTGCATACTATGATTATGAGATATGGCGGATGGGCGTCAAAAGCGTTCATAGCGGTTATCTTAAGGAAGAATATGATGGCGGAAGGTTTGTCGATCCTAAGAATGCTAACAAAGTATGCAAGCTCCAGGTGATCCATTTAGGGCTGGTGCAAGCATCTCGGAGTTGGAACATTACGCTTTGATGAGATGATCAAAGCGTTTGGGTTTATCGAGACTTATGGAGCTGCGTTTACAAGAAAAGTGAGTGGGAGCTCATTTCTCATATTATATGTAGATGACATACTTTTGATGGGAAATGATGTAGAACTCTTGGACAACATTAAGGCCTACTTGAATAAAAGTTTTCAATGAAGGACCTTGGAGAAGCTGCTTATATATTAGGCATCAAGATCTATAGAGATGGTCGAGGCGCCTCATAGGTCTTCACAAAGCACATACCTTGATAAGATTTTGAAGAAGTTCAAAATGGACCAGTCCAAGAAAGGTTCTTGCTTTTGTCAAGGTGTGAGATTGAGCTCGGCTCAATGCCCGACCACGGCAAAAGATAAAGAAGAGATGGCGTCATCCCCTATGCCTCGGCCATAGGATCTATTATGTATGCCATCTTTGTACAGGACTGATGTAAACCTTGCCGTAAGTTTGGTAGGAAGGTACCAAAGTAATCCCGGCAAGGAACCTTTGGACAGCGGTCAAGAATATCTGAAGTACACGAAAGGACAAAGGACATGTTTCTCGTTTATGGAGGTGACGAAAGGCTGCAAATGAAAAGGGTTACGTCGGCCTAGCTTGACAGATCAGATGACTCTAAGTCACAAACGGATATGTGTATATGTTGAATGGTGGAAGCGATAAGCTGGTGCAGTATTTAATGAAGCGTGGCGGGATCTACATGTGAAGCGGATTTGGCAGCCTCGGAGGCAGCGCGCTGAAGCAATTTGGGTGAAGAGTTCATCACCAACCTAGGAGTCATACCCAATGCGTCGGGGCCGATCAAACTCATCGTGACAACTGGGCTATTGCTCTTGCCAAGAGCCAGGTTTCACAGAAGACCAGAGCACATCAAGCATCGCTTCAACTCCATCCGTGAAAATGTTCAAGATGGAGACATAGAAATTTACAAAGTGCATACGGATCTGAATGTCAGATCCATTGACTAAACCTCTTCATGGGCAAAACATGATCAACACGAGAACTCTATGGGTGTTGATTCATCACAATGTAACTAGATTATTGACTCTAGTGCAAGTGGGAGACTGTTGGAAATATGCCCTAGAGGCAATAATAAAAGGGTTATTATTATATTTCCTTGTTCATGATAATTGTCTTTTATTCATGCTATAATTGTATTATCCGGAAATTGTAATACGTGTGAATACATAGACCACAACATGTCCCTAGTGAGCCTCTAGTTGACTAGCTCGTTGATCAATAGATAGTCATGGTTTCGACTATGGACATTGGATGTCAATGATAGCGGGATCACATCATTAGGAGAATGATGTGATGGACAAGACAATCCTAAGCATAGCACAAGATCGTGTAGTTAGTTTGCTAGAGCTTTTCCAATGTCAAGTATCTCTTCCTTAGACCATGAGATCGTGTAACTCCGGATACCGTAAGAGTGCTTTAGGTGTACCAAGCGTCGAGCGTGCGGGTGACTATAAAGGTACACTCTGGTATCTCGAAAGTGTACATTTGGTTGACGGATCGAGGCTGGGATTTGTCACTCCGTGTTACGGAGAGGTATCCTTGGGCCCTTTCGGTAGTGCATCATCATAATGAGCTTAAAGTGACCAAGTGTCTGGTCACGGGATCATGCATTCTGATGCAGTAAAGTGACTTGCGATGGAGATCATGGTGTCATGCGGTGACAAGATGATCATGGAGCCCGAAGATGGAGATCAATGGAGCTATATGATATTGGCCATATCATGTCACTACTATATAATTGCATGTGATGTTTATTATGTTTATGCATCTTGTTTACTTAGACGATGGTAGTAAATAAGATGATCCCTAACAATATCAAAAGTGTTCTCCCCTAAGCGTGCCGTTGCTAAAGTTAAATGGTTTGACACCACGTGATGATCGGGTGTGATAGATCCTACGTTCACATACAAGCGGGTGTAAGACAGTTTTACATACAAAACACTTAGGTTAACTTGCGAGCCTAGCATGTACGGACATGGCCTCGGAACACGGAGACGAAAGGTCGAACACGAGTCGTATGGAAGATCGATCAACATGATAATGTTCACCGCGATGACTATCCGTCTCACGTGATGATGATGGGACCGGCCTAGTCGACTTCGGATCGTGTAACAGATGACTAGAGGATGTCTAATCTGAGTGGGAGTTCATTAAAATAATTTGATTAGATGAACTTAATTATCATGAACTTAGTCTAAAACCTTTGCAAATATGTCTTGTAGATCAAATGGCCAGCGCTCATGTCAACATGAACTTCAGTTCCTAGAAAACCAAGCTGAAAGATGATGGCAGCAACTATCTGGTGGGTCCGAACACGAGATCATCCTCATAGCTACCAGGAAACAATATGTCCTAGAAGGACCGCTGGGTGATGCACCCGTCCGGAGAAGGACCTAGGTGATGCCGTCAGAACCAAGATTATGAATGCTTGGGTCGTCTTGATGATTACTCCCTCGTTCGATGTGGCATGCTACGACTTAGAACCGGGCTCCAAAAGCGTTTTGAGCAACACGGACATATGAGATGTTCGAGGCTGAAACTAGTTTTCCAAGCTCATGCAGGTCGAGAATTTGAAGTCTCCGACAAGTTCTATAGTTGTAAGATGGAGGAAACAGTTCATCGGTGAACACATACTCAAAATGTGGGTTGCACAACTTTGTCGGCTGGACATAAACCTCCGGACGAGGCGGTCATTGTGAGAATCCTTGATCGCTCCCACCAAGCTACAAGAGCTTTGTGATGAACTACAATATCAGGGGGATGGTGAAGACCATTCTGAAGTATTTTCAATCTTTGAAGTCGAGGTTGAGATCAGAAAGAACATCAAGTGTTGATGGTCAATAAAACCACTAAGTTCAAGAAGGGCAAGGGTAAGAAGAACTTCAAGAAGGGCGGCAAAGATGTTGGCGCGGTAAACAAGTTCTTGGGAAGAAGTCAAAGAATGGACCCAAACTGAGACAGTGCTTTTATTGCAAAGGAAGGGCCTTGGGCAGGAACCCCAAATACTTAGCGGACAAGAAGGCCGGCAACACTAAAGGTATATTTGATATACATGTAATTGATGTGTACCTTACGATTACTCAAAGTAACTCCTGGGTATTTGATAGGTCTTTGCTCATATTTGTAACTCACAATAGGAGCTGCGGAATAAGCGGAGGCTGGCGAAGGGCGAGGTGGCGATCTTGTCGGGGAGGTTCAAAGGTCGATGTGATCGCCGTCACGCTACCTCTACATTTACCTCTGGGATTAGTTATAAACCTTAATAATTGTTATTTGGTGCTAAGTTTGAGCATGAACATTGTATCGGATCTCGTTTAATGCAGATGGCTACTCATTTAATCCGAGAATAATGGTTGTTCTATTTATATGAGAGATATGTTTTGGTCATGCCCCTATGGTCGATGGTTTATTCTTAATGAATCTCGGCGTAATGTTACACATATTCATACGTGAATACCAAAAGATGTAAAGTTGATAACGATAGCCCACATACTTGTGGCACTGCGCCTTGGTCACATTGGTGTCAAGCGCATGAAGAAGCTCCATGCTGATGGACTTTTAGTCTCTCGATTATGAATCATTTGACACATGCGAACCATGCCTCATGGGCAAAATGACCAAGACTCCGTTCTCGGAACAATGGGCGAGCAACCAACTTATTGGAAATCATACATACGATGTATGCGGTCCAATGAGTTGAGGCTCATGGAGGATATCGTTATGTTCTCACTCTCACGAGATGACTTAAGTAGATATGGGTATGTCTACTTGATGAAACACAAGTCGAGACCTTTGAAAAGTTCAAGGAATTTCGAATGAGGTAGAGAATCAACGTGACGAAAAATAAAGTTCTTCGATCAGATCGTGGAGGAGAATATTTAAGTCACAATTTGGTACACATAAGGAAATGTGGAATCGTTTCACAACTCACGCGCTGGAACACCTCGGCGCGGTGTGTCCGAGCGTCGTGTCGCACTCTATTGGATATGGTGCGATCTATGATGTCTCTTGATTTACCGCTATCATTTTGGGGATCGCTCTAGAGATAGCTACATTCACTTTAAATAGGGCACCGTCTAAATCCGTTGAGATGACCCAGTATGAATTATGGTTTGGGAAGAAACCTAGTATCGTTTCTAAAAGTTTGGGGATCACGATGCTTATGTCAAAACTTCAATGAAGCTCGATCCCAAGTCGGAAAAATCGTCTTCATAGGATACCCTAAGGAAACCATTGGGTACCTTCTACTTAAGATCGAGGGCAAGATCTTTGTTGCCAAACGGATCCTTTACGGAAAAAGTTTCTCTCGAAAAGAAGTAAGTGGGAGGAAAGTAGAACTTCGATGAAGTACTACCTCTTGAACGGAAAGTAGTGCAGCTCAGGAAAATGTTCTATGGTGCCTACACCTCTGGAGAGGAAATTAATGATGATGATCAAGGTACTTGGATCAAGTTGCTCTTGAACTTCGTGAGGTCCACTAGGACCGTTCCGCACAGTGAATGCAGCAACCCATCACGAAATCATGTTGTTGAACAACGGTGAACCTTCAAACTATGAAGAAGCGATGGCGGGCCCGATTCCAACAAATGGCTTGAAGCCATGCAATCCGAGATAGGATCCATGTATGAAAACAAAGTATGGACTTTGACAGACTTGCCCGATGATCGGCGATAGAAAACAAATGGATCTTTAAGAAGAAGGCAGGGTAGCGGTAATGTCACCATCTATAAAGCTCGACTTGTCGCTAAGGGTTATCGGCAAGTTCAAGGGATTGACTACGATGAGACTTTCTCTCCGTAGCGAAGCTTAAGTCCGTCCGAATCATGTTAGCAATTGCCGCATACTATGATTATGAGATATGGAGATGGGCGTCAAAGCGGCGTTCATAGCGGTTATCTTAAGGAAGAGTGTATATGATGCAGCAGGAAGGTTTTGTCGATCCTAAGAATGCTAACAAAGTATGCAAGCTCCAGATCCATTTATGGGCTGGTGCAAGCATCTGGAGTTATTAACTTTGATGAGATGATCAAGCGTTTGGGTTTATCTTGAGACTTATGGAGAAGCTGCGTTTACAAGAAAGTGAGTGGGAGCTCATGGCATTTCTCATATTATATGTAGATGACATACTTTTGATGGGAAATGATATAGAACTCTTGGACAACATTAAGGCCTACTTGAATAAAGTTTTTCAATGAAGGACCTTGGAGAAGTGCTTATATATTAGGCATCAAGATCTATAGAGATAGATCGAGGCGCCTCATAGGTCTTCACACACATACCTTGATAAGATTTTGAAGAAGTTCAAAATGGACCAGTCAAGAAAGGGTTCTTGCACTTGCGCAAGGTGTGAGATTGAGCTCGGCTCAATGCCGACCAACCAAGATAAAAAGAAGAGAGGCGTCATCCCTATGCCTCCGCCATAGGATCTATTATGTATGCCATCTTGTACGAGACCTGATGTAAACCTTAGTAAGTTTGGTAGGAAGGTACCAAAGTAATCGACGGAACAACTGAACAGCGTGATCAGAATATCTGAAGTACCGAAAAGGACAAAGGACATGTTTCTCGTTTATGGAGGTGACGAAGAGCTCGTCGTAAAGGGTTACGTCGGCTAGCCGACACAGTCTGGATGACTCTAAGTCACAAACGGGATATGTATATGTTGAATGGTGGGCGATAGCTGGTGCAGGCGCAAGCGAAGCGTCGTGGCGGGATCTACATGTGACGGTACATGGCAGCCTCGGAGGCAGCGCATGAAGCAATTTGGGTGAAGGTTCATCACCAACCTAGGAGTCATACCCAATGCGTCGGGGCGATCAAACTCATCGTGCAACACTGGAGCTATTGCTCTTGCCAAGGAGCCAGGTTTCACAAGAAGACCAGCACATCAAGCATCGCTTCAACTCCATCCGTGAAAATGTTCAAGATGGAGACATAGAAATACAAAAGTGCATACGGATCTGAATGTCGCGAGATCCATTGACTAAACCTCTTCCAGCGGGCAAAACATGATCAACACGAGAACTCTGGGTGTTCGATTCATCACAATGTAACTAGATTATTGACTCTAGTGCAAGTGGGAGACTGTTGAAATATGCCCTAGAGGCAATAATAAAAGGTTATTATTATATTTCCTTGTTCATGATAATTGTCTTTTATTCATGCTATAATTGTATTATCAGGAAATTGTAATACCGTGAATACATAGACCACAACATGTCCCTAGTGAGCCTCTAGTTGACTAGCTCGTTGATCAATAGATAGTCATGGTTTCACGACTATGGACATTGGATGTCATGATAAGGGATCACATCATTAGGAGAATGATGTGATGGACAGAACAATCCTAAGCATAGCACAAGATCGTGTAGTTAGTTTGCTAGAGCTTTTCCAATGTCAAGTATCTCTTCCTTAGACCATGAGATCGTGTAACTCCGGATACCGTAAAGTGCTTTAGGTGTACCAAGCGTCGGAGCGTAGCTGGGTGACTATAAAGGTACTGGTATCTCGAAAGTGTCTGTTTGGTTGACGGATCGAGGCGGGATTTGTCACTCCGTGTTACGGAGAGGTATCCTTAGGCCCTTTCGGTAGTGCATCATCATAATGAGCTCAAAGTGACCAAGTGTCGGTCACGGGATCATGCATTACAGTGAATAAAGTGACTTGCGATTAATGAGATTGAGCGAGGTATTGGGATGCGCGATCGAATCTCGGGATAACATACCGATTGACAAAGGGAATTGTATAAGGGTTGTTTGAATCCTCGACATCGTGGTTCATCCGATGAGATCATCGAGGAGCATGTAGAACCAACATGGGTATCCAGATCCGCTGTTGGTTATTGCCGAGGCCGTCTGGTCATGTCTGCGTGTCTCGAACGTAGGGTCTACACATAAGGTTGGTGCTAGGGTTGTATGAATATGAGTATGCAGTATACGAATGTTGTTGGAGTCCGGATGAGATCCGTGCGTCACGAGTCTGGAATGGTCGGAGTAAAATTATATATAGGAAGTGGTATTTCGACCATCGGGAAAGTTTGGGTCACGGTATTGTCTGGGACCAGGAAGGTCGAGGTCCACGGGTGAGCCACCCATCCGGGAGGGCCCATGGGCTGAAGTGGGGAGGAACCATCCATAGTGGGCTGGTGCGCCCCTTGGCCCACCCAGCGCCTAGGGTTGAAACCTAGGGTGGAGGCGCCCTGCAGAGGGCTCCACCCGCGCCACCTTGGGAATGGGATCCCCAAGGGCGGCGCTGAGGGAGCCTATATAAAGGGGGGGAGGGGCAGCACACCCTGAGATTCTGGCCTCCTCCCTGCTACCTCGTCTCCTCCCGCTGCGGCTTGGCGAAGCCGTCTGGGTCTCTTTGCATCCACCACCACCTTGTCCGTGCTGCTGGATCATCATCAACCTCTCCTTCCCTTGGATCAAGAAGGAGGCGTCTCCCGTCCGTCGTGTGTTGAGCAGCGGAGGTGCGTCCAGATTCGGCTAGGATCTCCGTTGATAGGATCACGGACGAGCGACTACTTCATCCCGTTCTTTGAGCGCTTCATTTCCGATCTAGAAAGTGGTATGTAGATGCAATCTCTCTCCCATGACTGTTTAGATATGCACTCATAGATGATCTTGGTGAAACCGTGAAATTTTTAATTTTACGCAGCGTTCCCAACACTCGACTCACTTGACTAATAAGATCTCACAAGATTTGCAAGGAATTTATTGAATGATATGCAATGAATTGGAATCTGAAAATGCAGGCAAGCAGAAAGAAATCTAGATGAAGTTTTTTTGAAAGGAAACAGATATGCATAAGGCAGATGCAAAACTCGAGAAAGAACACAGAGAACTTCATCTAGAGATGGTGGTGACAAAGTCACCTATGTTAGAGTATATTGACTTAGGAGTCAAGTGAGATCACTTGATCATAGGTCATACTCATAGTTTAAGCTCAAAATGGGGTTACCATTTTAGTTTAAGCATTTTGATGTATTCACATCTTGTGTGTTTCTTTGGCTCATGTCTAGGGTAAAGCTTCTCTAAGATGGAATGACATACCTTGGTTGGTGGTGATGACCATGTAGTTGAACTTGTGTGGGTTGCTCAAGGTTGATGTAGCTCATCAAGATTTGGGAGCTCCACTTGGAATTTGAGTCCATCTACCTACATGGGTTAGTTCTTGCAAGAGGTAGCACTTGAAAAGAAGAATAACCATGAAGCTCAATTAGAGATTGTCAAAGGATATATTTGAAAGATTCCGCGCTTCCTTGACTTCAACCACCATAGTGTAGAGACTTGGTGATGTAGAGATTGCTTATGATATGAATGGTTTTCAATCTCATGGAATTTGATTCAACCAAGTACCTACATGGGTTAGATAACATACAAGATACAAATATATCCAAGATATAATATATTCATCATAAGAGAAATATCAAGGATTAGTCATAATCTCATGTCTTGCATCTATCCAATGGAGTTTCTACCAAGTTTGAAGCACCAATGATGTTTAATTCTCCTCTTAACCTGCAAAACACTTTCTCATCAAGGGGTTTAGTGAATATATCCGCTAATTGCTTTTCGGTGCGAACATGCTTAAGATCAATGTCTCCCTTAGCAACATGATCTCGAATGAAATGATGGCGAACTTCAATATGCTTAGTTCGAGAATGTTACGCAGGATTATGACCAATTTTGATAGCACTTTCATTGTCACAAAGCAATGGAACATGCTCACATATATCCCATAATCTTTAAGAGTTTGGGTCATCCAAAGTAATTGAGCCAACATGAACCTGCGGCAATGTACTCCGCTTGGCGTGGATAAGGATACAGTTTTGTTTCTTGGAGGACCAAGACACAAGAGATCTACCAAGAAATTGACAAGTACCGAAGTGGACTTTCTATCAACCTTGTCTACGGCATAGTCCGGTCGGATAGCCAACAAGATCGAAAGAGGCCCTCTTAGGATACCAAATGCCAAAATTTGGTGTATGGATTAAGTATCTCACTATCCTTTTCCACGGTAAGATGACATTCTTTAGGAGCAGCTTGATATCGTGCACACACACACTTAGCATAATATCGGGATGAAGCACATAGATATAACAATGAACCAATCATATGACGATAAACCTTTTGATCAACGGTTCACCATCTTTGGTAAATCAAGATGTCCACTAGTAGGCATGGGTGTAGACATACCTTTGCATTCTTGCATATTGAACTTCTTGAATAAGTCCTTAGTGTACCGTTTGAGAGACAAAGGTACCTTCCTTAGTTTGCTTGATTTGCAACCCAAGAAAGAATTTGAGTTCACTCATCATTGACATCTCAAACTTCTCCGACATTAGCTTTCCAAACATTTCACTAAAATGAGGTTAGTTGATCCAAATATGATATCATCAACATAAATTTGGCATACAAATAATTCTCCATTAACCCTTTAGTAAAAAGTGTGGAATCAATTTTCCCAATTTCAAAGCCTTTTTCAATAGGAACTTGGTCAACATTTATACCAAGCTCTTGGAGCTTGTTTAAGACCATAAAGAGCTTTGTGAAGTTTGTAAACATGATTTGGTTTCTTAGGATTGACAAAGCAGGTTGTTTGACATAAACTTCCTCCTCTATTTCACCATTTAGAAAAGCACTTTTAATGTCCATTTGGTACAAGGTGATATCATGATGATTAGCATAGGCAAGTAAGATCTTGAATGGACTCAAGTCTAGCAGGAGCATAAGTCTCACCATAGTCCATACCTTGATTTGTGTGTGTAGCCTTGGGCGTCGAGGGCGTGCTTTGTGCGAACTACTTGTCCTTCTTCATCTTGCTTGTTCTGAAACACCCATTTGGTACCGATGATGTTGTGGTTGTTGTGGGCTTCTCAACTAATGTCCAAACTTGGTTCCTCTCAAAATTGTAGCTCTTCATGCATAGCATTTATCAATCCGGATCTTCAATGCTTCTTCAACCTTCATAGGTTCAATGCTAGAGATGAAAGAATAGTTTTCACAAAGTTAGCTAAGCGAGTTTTAGGCGAGTGATTCTCCGGTTTGAATGTCATTGTAGATTTGCTCGACGGATGATCTTTAGCAATTCTTGCTCGAACTTTGATAGCTTTTTCTTGGGTCTTGTTGAACATCTTCTTCATCTTGTTCTTCTTCTTGGCCTTCTTCATTGTTGGCGTTGTCGTTCTCTTGTCGAGGTGGAGAAGGGGGTTGTTGGCGTTCGTGATGTTCTTCCTCGTTTTCTTCATCTTGGTGTGTCCCACTTGTGGATGCTTCGTATCAACTCTTGGTTCACCTTGTCGTAGTAGAAGCTTCCACTTGAATGAACGGTACTCTCCTTCACCTCCGTTGGACGGACCTTGCCAATAGACAAGTCTTGGATTGCTTCGAAGGTCTTTGTCTCCTACATCAATTGGCAATTGCTCTACTTGCAAGCCGTTATATTCATCAAACTTCACATCTACCGTCTCTTCAACCTTTGGGTGAAATTGTTGTAACACGGCAAGTGTGAGTTTGAGCCATAACCTAGTAGGAAACCTTCATGAGACTTAGGAGCAAATTTAGAGCGATGATGCTTATCAAGAATGTAGCACTTTGGGCGAATACCGAAAGTATCCAACTTGGGGTTTGTTACGGTGAGGAGCTCATATGCGATCTTCTTGGAGTAGCTTGTGAAGTACAAGCGATTTGTTGCATGACAAGTTGTCTCAAGCTTACGCCCAAAAGTGCTTAGTGTCTTGTACTCATCAAGCATCGTTCTGCCATTCGATGGCGTCGGTTCTTCCTCTCAACAACTCCATTGTTGAGGGTGTATGCAAGCCGAGAACTGGTGTGAAATCCTTCTTAGTCAAGAAAGGTGTCACATTTGCATTCTTGAACTCCGTTCCATTGTCGCTCGAACCTTCTTGATCTTCTTCAAATTGATTTTGGGCCTTCCTAGCGAAGTTTTGAAGATCTTTTGGACCTGCGATTTATCATCGAGAAAGAACACCCGTAAATCTTGAAAATCATCAACTATAACTAGACCAAAATTTCCACCAAGACTCTTGTAGAGTTGGGACCAAAGAGATCCATGTGAAGTAGCTGGTGGCCTCCTTGTGGTCATAATGTTCTTCACGGGATGCCTTCCTCCAACCTTTACACCTTGACAAGCCTTTGCACAGTCTATCCTTAAAAAATATGACATCATTGACACCAAGGATATGATTCCCTTTAATAAGCTTGTCAAGGTTTCATACCAACATGACCTATCGTCTATGCCATAACCAACCTTTTGAGGATTTAGCAATGAAGCAAGTTTTAGGTTGTGCTTTTTAGAAATCAACAATGTATAGGTCACCTCTCGCACCGTAAAGACCATTTTATGATTGTCTCGTGAAACACTTGGCAATCTACTTGATAAATAAGACATTGAAACCGAAATCAGCAAGTCTAGATCTGAAAGGTTGTACCCATTTGTATGGAGATATCATGTGATATGGACCTACAAGGCCAACCACCTTACCCTTTGAGTTGTCACCAAAGTGACATCCTTTCGAGGACTATCATTTCAGCAAGCTCACGAAACATGTCTTTATCTCCGGTCATGTGATCGGTACATCCACTTATCAAGAACCCATTCCTTTCCTCGACACATATCCGAAGATTTGCCATAAGACCAAAATGTCTCATTGCATCATCAAGATGAAGTCACTATCATCATCCTCATCATAGTATCCATGTTCAACATCGTCATGTGGTGGATCAAGTCCTAGAGAGGTAATTCATTAGAGTGAGTTTGACAATGATCTTGCTTATGAATTCTTATAGCTTGAAATAATATCACCAATAATTCCAACATCTCCTTTGCACATAAGGTCGATAAGTTCAAATAGACAATCACCAAACATAGGATCACTAGTATTCATCTTACTCAAGGCAATAGACTTATAGAATCTCATCTAGATTTTCAAGGAATAATTTGACGTTCCTCAAGAAATTTCCATATAGTGTGGCACACTCAAGGGTAGGCAAGATTCTAATCAAGTTTCTAGGCAAGCCTCTAGTGATAAGATTAACAGTTCTAAGATTTCTAGTCATGTTAATAGATTCATCAAGGGTAGGATGCATAGGATCAACATGAGGTGCACAAGGGCTAGCAATGTACTTGTTCAATTGATATTGATTGAAAATTACAAGCATCTCATTTTTCCACTCATGAAAATACTCTCCATCAAGAATAGGCACTCTATTAAGACTCCCCAGTAGACTCATCCATCTTCCTCAATGGTGATTAAACCAATGCAATGGAGACCAATGCTCTGATACCACTTGTGGGATCTTGAGAAAGTGTCTAGAGGGGGTGATTAGACACTAAGTACCAAAGTTGCAGTTTTAACTTCTTTTGGTTTAAATGGAGTTTAGGCACAAGTTTAACATTCTTAATACATAACAAGCAAGCATGCAAAGAGTATATAGGCAGCGGAAAATAAAGCATGCAACTTGCAAGAAAGTAAGGGAAGGTTTGGAGGATTCAAGCGCAATTGGAACACGGATGTTTTTGTCATGGTTCCGATGGGTGGTGCTCTCATTATCACGTTGATGGAGACTTCAACCCAGGAGGTATGAGTCTTGTGAGAGTCCACGGAGGCTCCACACAGAAGCAACCTTGTCTATCCCACCATGGCCGTCAGCCCACGAAGGACTTGCCTCACTAGCGTTAGATCTTCACAGTAGGCGATCTCCTTGCCCTTACAAACTCCTTGGTTCAACTCCACAATCTCTTGTGGAGGCTCCCAAGTGACACCTAGCCAATCTAGGAGACACCACTCTCCAGAAGTAACAAATGGTGTGTTGATGATGAACTCCTTGCTCTTGTGCTTCAAATGATAGTCTCCCCAACACTCAACTCTCTCTCATAGGATTTGGATCTGGTGGAAAGAAGATTTGAGTGGAAAGCAACTTGGGAAGGCTAGAGATCAAGATTCATATGGTAGGAATGGAATATCTTGGTCTCAACACATGAGTAGGTGGTTCTCTCTCGAAATGGTAAGTTGGAAGTGTAGGTTTGTTCGATTGCTCTCCACGAATGAAGAGGAGGTGGAGGGGTATATATAGCCTCCACACAAAATCTAACCGTTACACACAATTACCAATCTCGGTGGGACCGAATCAACAAACTTCGGTCGGACCGATTTTAGTAAACCTAGTGACCATTAGGGTTTTGTGGGTGACTTGCATCTCGGTAGGACCGATATGGTTAGGGTTAGGGCATAACGTAATCTCGGTGAGACCGATTACACAAACTCGGTGAGACCGATTTTGGTAATTAGCTAACGAGAGAGTTGGTCGGGCAAACTCGGTGAGACCGATTACTCAAACTCGGTGGGACCGATTTGGTAATAGTCAACGAGAAAGTTTGCATTGTAATCTCGGTAGTACCGATTCTCAAACTTCGGTGAGACCGATTTTGATAATGGACATACGGAGAGATTACAATCCCATCTCGGTGAGACCGAGATCCCTATCGGTGAGACGATTTAGGGTTTGTGGCGTTGGCTAAGACATCAAACTTCGGTGGCCGGATAGAAAGAATCGGTGGGGAGAGTTTGACTTTAGGTTTAGGACATATGTGTGGAAGTGGGAAAGTAGTTTAGGTATTTGGAGCATATCACTAAGCACTTGAAGCAAGAGGCTCATTAAGCAACACCTCATCCCTCCTTGATAGTATTGGCTTTTCCTATAGACTCAATGTGATCTTGGATCACTAAAATGTAAAATGAAGAGTCTTGAGCTTGAAGCTTGAGCCAATCCTTTGTCCTTAGCATCTTGAAGGAGTTCCCACATCCTTTAGTCCATGCCACTCCATTGTTGAACTTATGAAACATACTAGATAAAGGTGTTAGTCCAACAAGAGATATGTTGACATTAATTACCAAAACCACCTAGGGAGCACTTGTGCTTTCAATCGACCTAAAATGTAGCAGGCGCCCGTGGACATGCATCCCTTCTACCCTAACGACTACAGCATTACCTGGCCAACTACCGTTGACCACGGCATTACCCCCATGCCGTCAAGGGAGTACTAATTTGCACAGTGATGTATCCTTTGCCTGAGAAGAATAAAAAACCATGTGGACCACCACATCCACGCAAAGAAATTTGTGATTAGGTCACTATATTGCAAAAAATGGCAAGCCTTGGTGCTAAATTGCAAACAAGGGTTCCTAGTTGCACATAGCGGGGAAAACACACGAACCACCAGATCAATCACAAGGGATGGCAGTTTGGCTAGTTAATGTTGGGAAATTGGCAAGCATAGAGTCTTGATTTGCACAAAAAATGGTCCTAATAATTTCACACAATGGGGAAAACACATGACCGGAGAACCACCACAAGGCTGACAAATTGGCTATATTGTCTCAAAAATTGTCTACTACTGCTCCTAATTTGCATGAGAACAGCACAGTGGCACACCGGGAAAAACACTCATTAAAACACCAGATCCACATGAGGCTACAATCCAGACGAACCTCTGGCCACTAACCAATCGTCCTCCTGAACCACTCATCCCGTACATATATACACAAACTCTCCCTATTGAAAGCATAAAAGCAGCGGGATGAGCACGACCCTAGCCGTCCCTACCAATCGTGGTTTCCCAAAGCAGTAGTCGGGAGTGACCTCAACCTCTGGAAAAATTAGTTCCACCTCCCTACCGACCGCGACCTCGAGTTGACCTCTACTTGACCTCACCGAAAAGGAGGCGGGGGGAAATGCAGGGGAAGCAGCGTGGTAGGAGCAGTACTGTGCCGCTTGAAGACGGCGACCCTCATGGCCTTCGTCGACCACAACCAGCGGCGGTTGGAGCCGCCTCGAGCACTAACCAGGCGAGGCGGGGAAAGAGGAGGAATGGGCGTGACAGTGCGGGGTGGGCGGGGTAATGGCACGAAATTTGTTTAGTATGCCTCTACTTGACTAGTTCGTTGATCAAAGATGGTTATGTTTCCTAGCCATAGACATGAGTTGTCATTTGATTCAGGGTCACATCATTAGGAGAATGATGTGATTGACAACCCATTCCGTTAGCAGCACTTGATCGTTTAGTATGTTGCTATTGCTATCTTCATGACTTATACATGTTCCTATGACTATGAGATTATGCAACTCCGTTTATCGGAAGAACACTTTGTGCTACCAAACATCCTGGCATGGCGGGTGATTATAAAGGTGCTCTGAGGTGTCTCGAAGGTACTTGTTGGGTTGGCGTATTTGAGATTAGGATTTGTCACTCCGATTGTTGGAGAGGTATCTGGGCCCTCTTAATGCACATCACTAGAAGCCTTGCAAAACATTGTGACTAATGAGTTAGTTGCGAGATGATGTACGGAGCAGTAAAGACTTGCCGATGTGAGATTGAACTAGGTATTGAGATCCGGCGATCAAATCTCGGGCAAGTAACATATCGAGACAGGAACAACATATGTTGTTATGCGGTTTGATAAAGATCTTCGTAGAATATGTAGGAGCCAATATGAGCATCCAGGTTCGCTATTGTTTATTAAGCAGAGGCGTGTCTCGGTCATGTCTACATAGTTCTCGAACCGTGAGGTCCCTTGCTTAAAGTTCGGTTGACGATTTGTATTATGAGATTATGTGTTTTGATGTCAGAAGGTAGTTAGTCCGGATGAGATCGGGGACATGAGGAGGAGTCTCGAAATGGAATGTAAAGATCAATATATTGGGCGACTATATTCGGACATCGGAAGGTTAGGAGTTCGGGTATTTTGAATGTCGGGAGTTCTGGGAATTCACGGGGAATATTAGGCCTTATTGGGCCATCTGAGGAATAGAGGAGAGAGACCAAAAGGAAGGCGCCCCCCCTCTGGTCAGAGTTGGACAGGGTGCAGCCCCTTTTCCTTCTCCTCTCCCCTCTTTCCTTCTCTCCTACTCAGAAAGGAAAGAGGTCCTACTAGGACTCTCAAGTCCTAGTAGGACTCCCACCGCGACCCCTCTGGGTGGCCTCTCCCCTCCTCCTATATCACAGGGGCAGGGGCACCTCTAGACACAACAATTGATCTCTTGATCTCTTAGCCGTGTGGTGCCCCCCTCCACCATATTCCACCTCGATAATATAATGTAGGGTGCTTGGCGAAGCCTGCGTCGATAGCATCATTATCCCGGTCTGGCGTCGTGATAGAACTCTCCTCAAAGCTCAGGCTGGATCGGAGTTCGAGAAGCGTCATCAAGCGAACATGTGCTGAACTTCGGCGGAGGTGTAATGCGTTCGGTTTTCGGATCGGTCGGATCGTGAAGGCGTCGACTACATCAACCGTTGTGCTAATGCTTCCGCTTTAGGTCTCTGGTGCGTGGACACACTCTCCCTCGTTGCTATGCATCACCATGATCCTGCGTGTGCATAGGATATTTTAAATTACTCGTTCCCCAACACCTCCCTCTCCGTTGCGGGGTTAAAGGCTGCATCAACATTGATCTTTATGAAGTCGCGGCAGGCGTCCGCAGGATTGGGTTTTAGTGCGCTCGATCGTTCTTTTACCCGAAATTGCTGCCACTCTGCATTGCATACCCAACATGTTCTTGGAGCGCCTCCCCGGACCGCGTTTGTTTGTGGTTTGCCTTGTTTCTCTCAGACCACCACAACGGAAAGTGCAAATGGACCACATATTCTTTTCCTCCGAGATTTAAAATGGCGGAGCATATCCTTTGGTGTTTGGCATGTTAGAATAAGTTGGCGTATCTGCTCCAGCCCCATCTCTCGGACTTTCTTAACCTGCGGTGCTGATAAAAGGTGTGCACCATCTTGAGGGCAGCGTGACAAATCACACATTTTGTATCAAGCTCGACCTAATGCGCTCCCAATCTGCAGGCGGTGACTATTGAGCAAGATGCCACATGAAATGATGCACCCTTCGGGACACGGATCGACCATAGCCTCTTCGAACTTTGCCGCTTCTTACGAACCCGCTGAGCTCTGTTCCCTTGGGTCTGCCTGTCTCTCTGCAGCTCCGGTATAGTCACAGCAAGTAGAAGCGGACGATGAACAGGCTTTTCGGGTCAATACCAAGCCACAAATCGTCATAATGCTCATAGATTGGGATGCTCGGAAATGGTTCTGCTTTCGTCTCCGGGCAAAAGCGTCGGCGGACAAGCTGGACATCCCAAGTGTTTGTAGTTGGATCCAAAAGTTCGAGACTTTTGTCGAATATTTGCACCTTGAAGAGTTCTTGGCGATCGTATCATTATAGGGGAGCGGGGTCCACCAAATGTTTATGTGCTTGCCGATCCCTCTCCATATCATCCGGCCTTGATCAGTTCAACCCCTTGGGCGATTCCTCCACACGTGGCAATCGTCTCAACGTATCTATAATTTTTATTGTTCCATGCTATTATATTATCATTTTGGATGTTCAATGGGCTTTACTAAGCACTTTTATATTATTTTAGGATTAACCTATTAACTTAAGTCGGTGCAAATTGCTGTTTTTTCCTATTTAGGTGTTTGCGAGAAAAGGAATATCAAGCAGTCCAAGCGGAATGAAACCTTCCGGAGAGTTATTTCTGGAACAAACATGATCCGGAGGACTTGGAGTGGACGTCAAGAAAAAAGCGGGCGGCCCACGAGGCGGGGGGGCGCCCCACCCTCGTGGGCCTAAATAGCTCCACCAAACTCTTCTTCCTCCTATATATACCCATATACCCGATACCAACAAGGAGCACCACGAAACCCTATTTCCACCACCGCAACCTTACATGCCGTGAGATCCCATCTTGGGGCCTATTGGCCTTCATGAGACGGGAATCGATCACGAGGCTTCTCTATCAACACCATAGCCTCTCCAGATAATGTGTGTTGGGGCGTAATTTCAAAAAATTCCTCGCACACACAAGATCATGGTGATGCATAGCAATGAGAGGGAGAGTGTTGTCCACATACCCTCGTGAACCGAAAGTGGGCGTTAGCATAGCAGCGGTTGAAGTAGTCGTGCGTCTTCACGATCCGACCGATCAAGTACCAAACAATGGAGATCATGGTGTCATGCGGTGACAAGATGATCATGGAGCCCGAAGATGGAGATCAATGGAGCTATATGATATTGGCCATATCATGTCACTACTATATAATTGCATGTGATGTTTATTATGTTTATGCATCTTGTTTACTTAGACGATGGTAGTAAATAAGATGATCCCTAACAATATCAAAAGTGTTCTCCCCTAAGCGTGCCGTTGCTAAAGTTAAATGGTTTGACACCACGTGATGATCGGGTGTGATAGATCCTACGTTCACATACAAGCGGGTGTAAGACAGTTTTACATACAAAACACTTAGGTTAACTTGCGAGCCTAGCATGTACGGACATGGCCTCGGAACACGGAGACGAAAGGTCGAACACGAGTCGTATGGAAGATCGATCAACATGATAATGTTCACCGCGATGACTATCCGTCTCACGTGATGATGATGGGACCGGCCTAGTCGACTTCGGATCGTGTAACAGATGACTAGAGGATGTCTAATCTGAGTGGGAGTTCATTAAAATAATTTGATTAGATGAACTTAATTATCATGAACTTAGTCTAAAACCTTTGCAAATATGTCTTGTAGATCAAATGGCCAGCGCTCATGTCAACATGAACTTCAGTTCCTAGAAAACCAAGCTGAAAGATGATGGCAGCAACTATCTGGTGGGTCCGAACACGAGATCATCCTCATAGCTACCAGGAAACAATATGTCCTAGAAGGACCGCTGGGTGATGCACCCGTCCGGAGAAGGACCTAGGTGATGCCGTCAGAACCAAGATTATGAATGCTTGGGTCGTCTTGATGATTACTCCCTCGTTCGATGTGGCATGCTACGACTTAGAACCGGGCTCCAAAAGCGTTTTGAGCAACACGGACATATGAGATGTTCGAGGCTGAAACTAGTTTTCCAAGCTCATGCAGGTCGAGAATTTGAAGTCTCCGACAAGTTCTATAGTTGTAAGATGGAGGAAACAGTTCATCGGTGAACACATACTCAAAATGTGGGTTGCACAACTTTGTCGGCTGGACATAAACCTCCGGACGAGGCGGTCATTGTGAGAATCCTTGATCGCTCCCACCAAGCTACAAGAGCTTTGTGATGAACTACAATATCAGGGGGATGGTGAAGACCATTCTGAAGTATTTTCAATCTTTGAAGTCGAGGTTGAGATCAGAAAGAACATCAAGTGTTGATGGTCAATAAAACCACTAAGTTCAAGAAGGGCAAGGGTAAGAAGAACTTCAAGAAGGGCGGCAAAGATGTTGGCGCGGTAAACAAGTTCTTGGGAAGAAGTCAAAGAATGGACCCAAACTGAGACAGTGCTTTTATTGCAAAGGAAGGGCCTTGGGCAGGAACCCCAAATACTTAGCGGACAAGAAGGCCGGCAACACTAAAGGTATATTTGATATACATGTAATTGATGTGTACCTTACGATTACTCAAAGTAACTCCTGGGTATTTGATAGGTCTTTGCTCATATTTGTAACTCACAATAGGAGCTGCGGAATAAGCGGAGGCTGGCGAAGGGCGAGGTGGCGATCTTGTCGGGGAGGTTCAAAGGTCGATGTGATCGCCGTCACGCTACCTCTACATTTACCTCTGGGATTAGTTATAAACCTTAATAATTGTTATTTGGTGCTAAGTTTGAGCATGAACATTGTATCGGATCTCGTTTAATGCAGATGGCTACTCATTTAATCCGAGAATAATGGTTGTTCTATTTATATGAGAGATATGTTTTGGTCATGCCCCTATGGTCGATGGTTTATTCTTAATGAATCTCGGCGTAATGTTACACATATTCATACGTGAATACCAAAAGATGTAAAGTTGATAACGATAGCCCACATACTTGTGGCACTGCGCCTTGGTCACATTGGTGTCAAGCGCATGAAGAAGCTCCATGCTGATGGACTTTTAGTCTCTCGATTATGAATCATTTGACACATGCGAACCATGCCTCATGGGCAAAATGACCAAGACTCCGTTCTCGGAACAATGGGCGAGCAACCAACTTATTGGAAATCATACATACGATGTATGCGGTCCAATGAGTTGAGGCTCATGGAGGATATCGTTATGTTCTCACTCTCACGAGATGACTTAAGTAGATATGGGTATGTCTACTTGATGAAACACAAGTCGAGACCTTTGAAAAGTTCAAGGAATTTCGAATGAGGTAGAGAATCAACGTGACGAAAAATAAAGTTCTTCGATCAGATCGTGGAGGAGAATATTTAAGTCACAATTTGGTACACATAAGGAAATGTGGAATCGTTTCACAACTCACGCGCTGGAACACCTCGGCGCGGTGTGTCCGAGCGTCGTGTCGCACTCTATTGGATATGGTGCGATCTATGATGTCTCTTGATTTACCGCTATCATTTTGGGGATCGCTCTAGAGATAGCTACATTCACTTTAAATAGGGCACCGTCTAAATCCGTTGAGATGACCCAGTATGAATTATGGTTTGGGAAGAAACCTAGTATCGTTTCTAAAAGTTTGGGGATCACGATGCTTATGTCAAAACTTCAATGAAGCTCGATCCCAAGTCGGAAAAATCGTCTTCATAGGATACCCTAAGGAAACCATTGGGTACCTTCTACTTAAGATCGAGGGCAAGATCTTTGTTGCCAAACGGATCCTTTACGGAAAAAGTTTCTCTCGAAAAGAAGTAAGTGGGAGGAAAGTAGAACTTCGATGAAGTACTACCTCTTGAACGGAAAGTAGTGCAGCTCAGGAAAATGTTCTATGGTGCCTACACCTCTGGAGAGGAAATTAATGATGATGATCAAGGTACTTGGATCAAGTTGCTCTTGAACTTCGTGAGGTCCACTAGGACCGTTCCGCACAGTGAATGCAGCAACCCATCACGAAATCATGTTGTTGAACAACGGTGAACCTTCAAACTATGAAGAAGCGATGGCGGGCCCGATTCCAACAAATGGCTTGAAGCCATGCAATCCGAGATAGGATCCATGTATGAAAACAAAGTATGGACTTTGACAGACTTGCCCGATGATCGGCGATAGAAAACAAATGGATCTTTAAGAAGAAGGCAGGGTAGCGGTAATGTCACCATCTATAAAGCTCGACTTGTCGCTAAGGGTTATCGGCAAGTTCAAGGGATTGACTACGATGAGACTTTCTCTCCGTAGCGAAGCTTAAGTCCGTCCGAATCATGTTAGCAATTGCCGCATACTATGATTATGAGATATGGAGATGGGCGTCAAAGCGGCGTTCATAGCGGTTATCTTAAGGAAGAGTGTATATGATGCAGCAGGAAGGTTTTGTCGATCCTAAGAATGCTAACAAAGTATGCAAGCTCCAGATCCATTTATGGGCTGGTGCAAGCATCTGGAGTTATTAACTTTGATGAGATGATCAAGCGTTTGGGTTTATCTTGAGACTTATGGAGAAGCTGCGTTTACAAGAAAGTGAGTGGGAGCTCATGGCATTTCTCATATTATATGTAGATGACATACTTTTGATGGGAAATGATATAGAACTCTTGGACAACATTAAGGCCTACTTGAATAAAGTTTTTCAATGAAGGACCTTGGAGAAGTGCTTATATATTAGGCATCAAGATCTATAGAGATAGATCGAGGCGCCTCATAGGTCTTCACACACATACCTTGATAAGATTTTGAAGAAGTTCAAAATGGACCAGTCAAGAAAGGGTTCTTGCACTTGCGCAAGGTGTGAGATTGAGCTCGGCTCAATGCCGACCAACCAAGATAAAAAGAAGAGAGGCGTCATCCCTATGCCTCCGCCATAGGATCTATTATGTATGCCATCTTGTACGAGACCTGATGTAAACCTTAGTAAGTTTGGTAGGAAGGTACCAAAGTAATCGACGGAACAACTGAACAGCGTGATCAGAATATCTGAAGTACCGAAAAGGACAAAGGACATGTTTCTCGTTTATGGAGGTGACGAAGAGCTCGTCGTAAAGGGTTACGTCGGCTAGCCGACACAGTCTGGATGACTCTAAGTCACAAACGGGATATGTATATGTTGAATGGTGGGCGATAGCTGGTGCAGGCGCAAGCGAAGCGTCGTGGCGGGATCTACATGTGACGGTACATGGCAGCCTCGGAGGCAGCGCATGAAGCAATTTGGGTGAAGGTTCATCACCAACCTAGGAGTCATACCCAATGCGTCGGGGCGATCAAACTCATCGTGCAACACTGGAGCTATTGCTCTTGCCAAGGAGCCAGGTTTCACAAGAAGACCAGCACATCAAGCATCGCTTCAACTCCATCCGTGAAAATGTTCAAGATGGAGACATAGAAATACAAAAGTGCATACGGATCTGAATGTCGCGAGATCCATTGACTAAACCTCTTCCAGCGGGCAAAACATGATCAACACGAGAACTCTGGGTGTTCGATTCATCACAATGTAACTAGATTATTGACTCTAGTGCAAGTGGGAGACTGTTGAAATATGCCCTAGAGGCAATAATAAAAGGTTATTATTATATTTCCTTGTTCATGATAATTGTCTTTTATTCATGCTATAATTGTATTATCAGGAAATTGTAATACCGTGAATACATAGACCACAACATGTCCCTAGTGAGCCTCTAGTTGACTAGCTCGTTGATCAATAGATAGTCATGGTTTCACGACTATGGACATTGGATGTCATGATAAGGGATCACATCATTAGGAGAATGATGTGATGGACAGAACAATCCTAAGCATAGCACAAGATCGTGTAGTTAGTTTGCTAGAGCTTTTCCAATGTCAAGTATCTCTTCCTTAGACCATGAGATCGTGTAACTCCGGATACCGTAAAGTGCTTTAGGTGTACCAAGCGTCGGAGCGTAGCTGGGTGACTATAAAGGTACTGGTATCTCGAAAGTGTCTGTTTGGTTGACGGATCGAGGCGGGATTTGTCACTCCGTGTTACGGAGAGGTATCCTTAGGCCCTTTCGGTAGTGCATCATCATAATGAGCTCAAAGTGACCAAGTGTCGGTCACGGGATCATGCATTACAGTGAATAAAGTGACTTGCGATTAATGAGATTGAGCGAGGTATTGGGATGCGCGATCGAATCTCGGGATAACATACCGATTGACAAAGGGAATTGTATAAGGGTTGTTTGAATCCTCGACATCGTGGTTCATCCGATGAGATCATCGAGGAGCATGTAGAACCAACATGGGTATCCAGATCCGCTGTTGGTTATTGCCGAGGCCGTCTGGTCATGTCTGCGTGTCTCGAACGTAGGGTCTACACATAAGGTTGGTGCTAGGGTTGTATGAATATGAGTATGCAGTATACGAATGTTGTTGGAGTCCGGATGAGATCCGTGCGTCACGAGTCTGGAATGGTCGGAGTAAAATTATATATAGGAAGTGGTATTTCGACCATCGGGAAAGTTTGGGTCACGGTATTGTCTGGGACCAGGAAGGTCGAGGTCCACGGGTGAGCCACCCATCCGGGAGGGCCCATGGGCTGAAGTGGGGAGGAACCATCCATAGTGGGCTGGTGCGCCCCTTGGCCCACCCAGCGCCTAGGGTTGAAACCTAGGGTGGAGGCGCCCTGCAGAGGGCTCCACCCGCGCCACCTTGGGAATGGGATCCCCAAGGGCGGCGCTGAGGGAGCCTATATAAAGGGGGGGAGGGGCAGCACACCCTGAGATTCTGGCCTCCTCCCTGCTACCTCGTCTCCTCCCGCTGCGGCTTGGCGAAGCCGTCTGGGTCTCTTTGCATCCACCACCACCTTGTCCGTGCTGCTGGATCATCATCAACCTCTCCTTCCCTTGGATCAAGAAGGAGGCGTCTCCCGTCCGTCGTGTGTTGAGCAGCGGAGGTGCGTCCAGATTCGGCTAGGATCTCCGTTGATAGGATCACGGACGAGCGACTACTTCATCCCGTTCTTTGAGCGCTTCATTTCCGATCTAGAAAGTGGTATGTAGATGCAATCTCTCTCCCATGACTGTTTAGATATGCACTCATAGATGATCTTGGTGAAACCGTGAAATTTTTAATTTTACGCAGCGTTCCCAACACTCGACTCACTTGACTAATAAGATCTCACAAGATTTGCAAGGAATTTATTGAATGATATGCAATGAATTGGAATCTGAAAATGCAGGCAAGCAGAAAGAAATCTAGATGAAGTTTTTTTGAAAGGAAACAGATATGCATAAGGCAGATGCAAAACTCGAGAAAGAACACAGAGAACTTCATCTAGAGATGGTGGTGACAAAGTCACCTATGTTAGAGTATATTGACTTAGGAGTCAAGTGAGATCACTTGATCATAGGTCATACTCATAGTTTAAGCTCAAAATGGGGTTACCATTTTAGTTTAAGCATTTTGATGTATTCACATCTTGTGTGTTTCTTTGGCTCATGTCTAGGGTAAAGCTTCTCTAAGATGGAATGACATACCTTGGTTGGTGGTGATGACCATGTAGTTGAACTTGTGTGGGTTGCTCAAGGTTGATGTAGCTCATCAAGATTTGGGAGCTCCACTTGGAATTTGAGTCCATCTACCTACATGGGTTAGTTCTTGCAAGAGGTAGCACTTGAAAAGAAGAATAACCATGAAGCTCAATTAGAGATTGTCAAAGGATATATTTGAAAGATTCCGCGCTTCCTTGACTTCAACCACCATAGTGTAGAGACTTGGTGATGTAGAGATTGCTTATGATATGAATGGTTTTCAATCTCATGGAATTTGATTCAACCAAGTACCTACATGGGTTAGATAACATACAAGATACAAATATATCCAAGATATAATATATTCATCATAAGAGAAATATCAAGGATTAGTCATAATCTCATGTCTTGCATCTATCCAATGGAGTTTCTACCAAGTTTGAAGCACCAATGATGTTTAATTCTCCTCTTAACCTGCAAAACACTTTCTCATCAAGGGGTTTAGTGAATATATCCGCTAATTGCTTTTCGGTGCGAACATGCTTAAGATCAATGTCTCCCTTAGCAACATGATCTCGAATGAAATGATGGCGAACTTCAATATGCTTAGTTCGAGAATGTTGCACAGGATTATGACCAATTTTGATAGCACTTTCATTGTCACAAAGCAATGGAACATGCTCACATATATCCCATAATCTTTAAGAGTTTGGGTCATCCAAAGTAATTGAGCCAACATGAACCTGCGGCAATGTACTCCGCTTGGCGTGGATAAGGATACAGTTTTGTTTCTTGGAGGACCAAGACACAAGAGATCTACCAAGAAATTGACAAGTACCGAAGTGGACTTTCTATCAACCTTGTCTACGGCATAGTCCGGTCGGATAGCCAACAAGATCGAAAGAGGCCCTCTTAGGATACCAAATGCCAAAATTTGGTGTATGGATTAAGTATCTCACTATCCTTTTCCACGGTAAGATGACATTCTTTAGGAGCAGCTTGATATCGTGCACACACACACTTAGCATAATATCGGGATGAAGCACATAGATATAACAATGAACCAATCATATGACGATAAACCTTTTGATCAACGGTTCACCATCTTTGGTAAATCAAGATGTCCACTAGTAGGCATGGGTGTAGACATACCTTTGCATTCTTGCATATTGAACTTCTTGAATAAGTCCTTAGTGTACCGTTTGAGAGACAAAGGTACCTTCCTTAGTTTGCTTGATTTGCAACCCAAGAAAGAATTTGAGTTCACTCATCATTGACATCTCAAACTTCTCCGACATTAGCTTTCCAAACATTTCACTAAAATGAGGTTAGTTGATCCAAATATGATATCATCAACATAAATTTGGCATACAAATAATTCTCCATTAACCCTTTAGTAAAAAGTGTGGAATCAATTTTCCCAATTTCAAAGCCTTTTTCAATAGGAACTTGGTCAACATTTATACCAAGCTCTTGGAGCTTGTTTAAGACCATAAAGAGCTTTGTGAAGTTTGTAAACATGATTTGGTTTCTTAGGATTGACAAAGCAGGTTGTTTGACATAAACTTCCTCCTCTATTTCACCATTTAGAAAAGCACTTTTAATGTCCATTTGGTACAAGGTGATATCATGATGATTAGCATAGGCAAGTAAGATCTTGAATGGACTCAAGTCTAGCAGGAGCATAAGTCTCACCATAGTCCATACCTTGATTTGTGTGTGTAGCCTTGGGCGTCGAGGGCGTGCTTTGTGCGAACTACTTGTCCTTCTTCATCTTGCTTGTTCTGAAACACCCATTTGGTACCGATGATGTTGTGGTTGTTGTGGGCTTCTCAACTAATGTCCAAACTTGGTTCCTCTCAAAATTGTAGCTCTTCATGCATAGCATTTATCAATCCGGATCTTCAATGCTTCTTCAACCTTCATAGGTTCAATGCTAGAGATGAAAGAATAGTTTTCACAAAGTTAGCTAAGCGAGTTTTAGGCGAGTGATTCTCCGGTTTGAATGTCATTGTAGATTTGCTCGACGGATGATCTTTAGCAATTCTTGCTCGAACTTTGATAGCTTTTTCTTGGGTCTTGTTGAACATCTTCTTCATCTTGTTCTTCTTCTTGGCCTTCTTCATTGTTGGCGTTGTCGTTCTCTTGTCGAGGTGGAGAAGGGGGTTGTTGGCGTTCGTGATGTTCTTCCTCGTTTTCTTCATCTTGGTGTGTCCCACTTGTGGATGCTTCGTATCAACTCTTGGTTCACCTTGTCGTAGTAGAAGCTTCCACTTGAATGAACGGTACTCTCCTTCACCTCCGTTGGACGGACCTTGCCAATAGACAAGTCTTGGATTGCTTCGAAGGTCTTTGTCTCCTACATCAATTGGCAATTGCTCTACTTGCAAGCCGTTATATTCATCAAACTTCACATCTACCGTCTCTTCAACCTTTGGGTGAAATTGTTGTAACACGGCAAGTGTGAGTTTGAGCCATAACCTAGTAGGAAACCTTCATGAGACTTAGGAGCAAATTTAGAGCGATGATGCTTATCAAGAATGTAGCACTTTGGGCGAATACCGAAAGTATCCAACTTGGGGTTTGTTACGGTGAGGAGCTCATATGCGATCTTCTTGGAGTAGCTTGTGAAGTACAAGCGATTTGTTGCATGACAAGTTGTCTCAAGCTTACGCCCAAAAGTGCTTAGTGTCTTGTACTCATCAAGCATCGTTCTGCCATTCGATGGCGTCGGTTCTTCCTCTCAACAACTCCATTGTTGAGGGTGTATGCAAGCCGAGAACTGGTGTGAAATCCTTCTTAGTCAAGAAAGGTGTCACATTTGCATTCTTGAACTCCGTTCCATTGTCGCTCGAACCTTCTTGATCTTCTTCAAATTGATTTTGGGCCTTCCTAGCGAAGTTTTGAAGATCTTTTGGACCTGCGATTTATCATCGAGAAAGAACACCCGTAAATCTTGAAAATCATCAACTATAACTAGACCAAAATTTCCACCAAGACTCTTGTAGAGTTGGGACCAAAGAGATCCATGTGAAGTAGCTGGTGGCCTCCTTGTGGTCATAATGTTCTTCACGGGATGCCTTCCTCCAACCTTTACACCTTGACAAGCCTTTGCACAGTCTATCCTTAAAAAATATGACATCATTGACACCAAGGATATGATTCCCTTTAATAAGCTTGTCAAGGTTTCATACCAACATGACCTATCGTCTATGCCATAACCAACCTTTTGAGGATTTAGCAATGAAGCAAGTTTTAGGTTGTGCTTTTTAGAAATCAACAATGTATAGGTCACCTCTCGCACCGTAAAGACCATTTTATGATTGTCTCGTGAAACACTTGGCAATCTACTTGATAAATAAGACATTGAAACCGAAATCAGCAAGTCTAGATCTGAAAGGTTGTACCCATTTGTATGGAGATATCATGTGATATGGACCTACAAGGCCAACCACCTTACCCTTTGAGTTGTCACCAAAGTGACATCCTTTCGAGGACTATCATTTCAGCAAGCTCACGAAACATGTCTTTATCTCCGGTCATGTGATCGGTACATCCACTTATCAAGAACCCATTCCTTTCCTCGACACATATCCGAAGATTTGCCATAAGACCAAAATGTCTCATTGCATCATCAAGATGAAGTCACTATCATCATCCTCATCATAGTATCCATGTTCAACATCGTCATGTGGTGGATCAAGTCCTAGAGAGGTAATTCATTAGAGTGAGTTTGACAATGATCTTGCTTATGAATTCTTATAGCTTGAAATAATATCACCAATAATTCCAACATCTCCTTTGCACATAAGGTCGATAAGTTCAAATAGACAATCACCAAACATAGGATCACTAGTATTCATCTTACTCAAGGCAATAGACTTATAGAATCTCATCTAGATTTTCAAGGAATAATTTGACGTTCCTCAAGAAATTTCCATATAGTGTGGCACACTCAAGGGTAGGCAAGATTCTAATCAAGTTTCTAGGCAAGCCTCTAGTGATAAGATTAACAGTTCTAAGATTTCTAGTCATGTTAATAGATTCATCAAGGGTAGGATGCATAGGATCAACATGAGGTGCACAAGGGCTAGCAATGTACTTGTTCAATTGATATTGATTGAAAATTACAAGCATCTCATTTTTCCACTCATGAAAATACTCTCCATCAAGAATAGGCACTCTATTAAGACTCCCCAGTAGACTCATCCATCTTCCTCAATGGTGATTAAACCAATGCAATGGAGACCAATGCTCTGATACCACTTGTGGGATCTTGAGAAAGTGTCTAGAGGGGGTGATTAGACACTAAGTACCAAAGTTGCAGTTTTAACTTCTTTTGGTTTAAATGGAGTTTAGGCACAAGTTTAACATTCTTAATACATAACAAGCAAGCATGCAAAGAGTATATAGGCAGCGGAAAATAAAGCATGCAACTTGCAAGAAAGTAAGGGAAGGTTTGGAGGATTCAAGCGCAATTGGAACACGGATGTTTTTGTCATGGTTCCGATGGGTGGTGCTCTCATTATCACGTTGATGGAGACTTCAACCCAGGAGGTATGAGTCTTGTGAGAGTCCACGGAGGCTCCACACAGAAGCAACCTTGTCTATCCCACCATGGCCGTCAGCCCACGAAGGACTTGCCTCACTAGCGTTAGATCTTCACAGTAGGCGATCTCCTTGCCCTTACAAACTCCTTGGTTCAACTCCACAATCTCTTGTGGAGGCTCCCAAGTGACACCTAGCCAATCTAGGAGACACCACTCTCCAGAAGTAACAAATGGTGTGTTGATGATGAACTCCTTGCTCTTGTGCTTCAAATGATAGTCTCCCCAACACTCAACTCTCTCTCATAGGATTTGGATCTGGTGGAAAGAAGATTTGAGTGGAAAGCAACTTGGGAAGGCTAGAGATCAAGATTCATATGGTAGGAATGGAATATCTTGGTCTCAACACATGAGTAGGTGGTTCTCTCTCGAAATGGTAAGTTGGAAGTGTAGGTTTGTTCGATTGCTCTCCACGAATGAAGAGGAGGTGGAGGGGTATATATAGCCTCCACACAAAATCTAACCGTTACACACAATTACCAATCTCGGTGGGACCGAATCAACAAACTTCGGTCGGACCGATTTTAGTAAACCTAGTGACCATTAGGGTTTTGTGGGTGACTTGCATCTCGGTAGGACCGATATGGTTAGGGTTAGGGCATAACGTAATCTCGGTGAGACCGATTACACAAACTCGGTGAGACCGATTTTGGTAATTAGCTAACGAGAGAGTTGGTCGGGCAAACTCGGTGAGACCGATTACTCAAACTCGGTGGGACCGATTTGGTAATAGTCAACGAGAAAGTTTGCATTGTAATCTCGGTAGTACCGATTCTCAAACTTCGGTGAGACCGATTTTGATAATGGACATACGGAGAGATTACAATCCCATCTCGGTGAGACCGAGATCCCTATCGGTGAGACGATTTAGGGTTTGTGGCGTTGGCTAAGACATCAAACTTCGGTGGCCGGATAGAAAGAATCGGTGGGGAGAGTTTGACTTTAGGTTTAGGACATATGTGTGGAAGTGGGAAAGTAGTTTAGGTATTTGGAGCATATCACTAAGCACTTGAAGCAAGAGGCTCATTAAGCAACACCTCATCCCTCCTTGATAGTATTGGCTTTTCCTATAGACTCAATGTGATCTTGGATCACTAAAATGTAAAATGAAGAGTCTTGAGCTTGAAGCTTGAGCCAATCCTTTGTCCTTAGCATCTTGAAGGAGTTCCCACATCCTTTAGTCCATGCCACTCCATTGTTGAACTTATGAAACATACTAGATAAAGGTGTTAGTCCAACAAGAGATATGTTGACATTAATTACCAAAACCACCTAGGGAGCACTTGTGCTTTCAATCGACCTAAAATGTAGCAGGCGCCCGTGGACATGCATCCCTTCTACCCTAACGACTACAGCATTACCTGGCCAACTACCGTTGACCACGGCATTACCCCCATGCCGTCAAGGGAGTACTAATTTGCACAGTGATGTATCCTTTGCCTGAGAAGAATAAAAAACCATGTGGACCACCACATCCACGCAAAGAAATTTGTGATTAGGTCACTATATTGCAAAAAATGGCAAGCCTTGGTGCTAAATTGCAAACAAGGGTTCCTAGTTGCACATAGCGGGGAAAACACACGAACCACCAGATCAATCACAAGGGATGGCAGTTTGGCTAGTTAATGTTGGGAAATTGGCAAGCATAGAGTCTTGATTTGCACAAAAAATGGTCCTAATAATTTCACACAATGGGGAAAACACATGACCGGAGAACCACCACAAGGCTGACAAATTGGCTATATTGTCTCAAAAATTGTCTACTACTGCTCCTAATTTGCATGAGAACAGCACAGTGGCACACCGGGAAAAACACTCATTAAAACACCAGATCCACATGAGGCTACAATCCAGACGAACCTCTGGCCACTAACCAATCGTCCTCCTGAACCACTCATCCCGTACATATATACACAAACTCTCCCTATTGAAAGCATAAAAGCAGCGGGATGAGCACGACCCTAGCCGTCCCTACCAATCGTGGTTTCCCAAAGCAGTAGTCGGGAGTGACCTCAACCTCTGGAAAAATTAGTTCCACCTCCCTACCGACCGCGACCTCGAGTTGACCTCTACTTGACCTCACCGAAAAGGAGGCGGGGGGAAATGCAGGGGAAGCAGCGTGGTAGGAGCAGTACTGTGCCGCTTGAAGACGGCGACCCTCATGGCCTTCGTCGACCACAACCAGCGGCGGTTGGAGCCGCCTCGAGCACTAACCAGGCGAGGCGGGGAAAGAGGAGGAATGGGCGTGACAGTGCGGGGTGGGCGGGGTAATGGCACGAAATTTGTTTAGTATGCCTCTACTTGACTAGTTCGTTGATCAAAGATGGTTATGTTTCCTAGCCATAGACATGAGTTGTCATTTGATTCAGGGTCACATCATTAGGAGAATGATGTGATTGACAACCCATTCCGTTAGCAGCACTTGATCGTTTAGTATGTTGCTATTGCTATCTTCATGACTTATACATGTTCCTATGACTATGAGATTATGCAACTCCGTTTATCGGAAGAACACTTTGTGCTACCAAACATCCTGGCATGGCGGGTGATTATAAAGGTGCTCTGAGGTGTCT
Source organism: Aegilops longissima (assembly GCA_021605205.1). NCBI lineage: Eukaryota > Viridiplantae > Streptophyta > Magnoliopsida > Poales > Poaceae > Aegilops > Aegilops longissima. The sequence goes on from JAHIAM010000815.1 coordinate 37,968, forward strand.
CGAAGGTACTTGTTGGGTTGGCGTATTTGAGATTAGGATTTGTCACTCCGATTGTTGGAGAGGTATCTGGGCCCTCTTAATGCACATCACTAGAAGCCTTGCAAAACATTGTGACTAATGAGTTAGTTGCGAGATGATGTACGGAGCAGTAAAGACTTGCCGATGTGAGATTGAACTAGGTATTGAGATCCGGCGATCAAATCTCGGGCAAGTAACATATCGAGACAGGAACAACATATGTTGTTATGCGGTTTGATAAAGATCTTCGTAGAATATGTAGGAGCCAATATGAGCATCCAGGTTCGCTATTGTTTATTAAGCAGAGGCGTGTCTCGGTCATGTCTACATAGTTCTCGAACCGTGAGGTCCCTTGCTTAAAGTTCGGTTGACGATTTGTATTATGAGATTATGTGTTTTGATGTCAGAAGGTAGTTAGTCCGGATGAGATCGGGGACATGAGGAGGAGTCTCGAAATGGAATGTAAAGATCAATATATTGGGCGACTATATTCGGACATCGGAAGGTTAGGAGTTCGGGTATTTTGAATGTCGGGAGTTCTGGGAATTCACGGGGAATATTAGGCCTTATTGGGCCATCTGAGGAATAGAGGAGAGAGACCAAAAGGAAGGCGCCCCCCCTCTGGTCAGAGTTGGACAGGGTGCAGCCCCTTTTCCTTCTCCTCTCCCCTCTTTCCTTCTCTCCTACTCAGAAAGGAAAGAGGTCCTACTAGGACTCTCAAGTCCTAGTAGGACTCCCACCGCGACCCCTCTGGGTGGCCTCTCCCCTCCTCCTATATCACAGGGGCAGGGGCACCTCTAGACACAACAATTGATCTCTTGATCTCTTAGCCGTGTGGTGCCCCCCTCCACCATATTCCACCTCGATAATATAATGTAGGGTGCTTGGCGAAGCCTGCGTCGATAGCATCATTATCCCGGTCTGGCGTCGTGATAGAACTCTCCTCAAAGCTCAGGCTGGATCGGAGTTCGAGAAGCGTCATCAAGCGAACATGTGCTGAACTTCGGCGGAGGTGTAATGCGTTCGGTTTTCGGATCGGTCGGATCGTGAAGGCGTCGACTACATCAACCGTTGTGCTAATGCTTCCGCTTTAGGTCTCTGGTGCGTGGACACACTCTCCCTCGTTGCTATGCATCACCATGATCCTGCGTGTGCATAGGATATTTTAAATTACTCGTTCCCCAACACCTCCCTCTCCGTTGCGGGGTTAAAGGCTGCATCAACATTGATCTTTATGAAGTCGCGGCAGGCGTCCGCAGGATTGGGTTTTAGTGCGCTCGATCGTTCTTTTACCCGAAATTGCTGCCACTCTGCATTGCATACCCAACATGTTCTTGGAGCGCCTCCCCGGACCGCGTTTGTTTGTGGTTTGCCTTGTTTCTCTCAGACCACCACAACGGAAAGTGCAAATGGACCACATATTCTTTTCCTCCGAGATTTAAAATGGCGGAGCATATCCTTTGGTGTTTGGCATGTTAGAATAAGTTGGCGTATCTGCTCCAGCCCCATCTCTCGGACTTTCTTAACCTGCGGTGCTGATAAAAGGTGTGCACCATCTTGAGGGCAGCGTGACAAATCACACATTTTGTATCAAGCTCGACCTAATGCGCTCCCAATCTGCAGGCGGTGACTATTGAGCAAGATGCCACATGAAATGATGCACCCTTCGGGACACGGATCGACCATAGCCTCTTCGAACTTTGCCGCTTCTTACGAACCCGCTGAGCTCTGTTCCCTTGGGTCTGCCTGTCTCTCTGCAGCTCCGGTATAGTCACAGCAAGTAGAAGCGGACGATGAACAGGCTTTTCGGGTCAATACCAAGCCACAAATCGTCATAATGCTCATAGATTGGGATGCTCGGAAATGGTTCTGCTTTCGTCTCCGGGCAAAAGCGTCGGCGGACAAGCTGGACATCCCAAGTGTTTGTAGTTGGATCCAAAAGTTCGAGACTTTTGTCGAATATTTGCACCTTGAAGAGTTCTTGGCGATCGTATCATTATAGGGGAGCGGGGTCCACCAAATGTTTATGTGCTTGCCGATCCCTCTCCATATCATCCGGCCTTGATCAGTTCAACCCCTTGGGCGATTCCTCCACACGTGGCAATCGTCTCAACGTATCTATAATTTTTATTGTTCCATGCTATTATATTATCATTTTGGATGTTCAATGGGCTTTACTAAGCACTTTTATATTATTTTAGGATTAACCTATTAACTTAAGTCGGTGCAAATTGCTGTTTTTTCCTATTTAGGTGTTTGCGAGAAAAGGAATATCAAGCAGTCCAAGCGGAATGAAACCTTCCGGAGAGTTATTTCTGGAACAAACATGATCCGGAGGACTTGGAGTGGACGTCAAGAAAAAAGCGGGCGGCCCACGAGGCGGGGGGGCGCCCCACCCTCGTGGGCCTAAATAGCTCCACCAAACTCTTCTTCCTCCTATATATACCCATATACCCGATACCAACAAGGAGCACCACGAAACCCTATTTCCACCACCGCAACCTTACATGCCGTGTAAACCTAGTGACCATTAGGGTTTTCGGTTGGGACTGACTTGCATCTCGGTGGGACCGATATGGTTAGGGTTAGGGCATAACGTAATCTCGGTGAGACCGATTACACAAACTCGGTGAGACCGATTTTGGTAATTAGCTAACGAGAGAGTTGGTCGGGCAAACTCGGTGAGACGGTTACTCAAACTCGGTGGGACCGATTTTGGTAATGAGTCAACGAGAAAGTTTGCATTGTAATCTCGGTAGTACCGATTCTCAAACTTCGGTGAGACCGATTTTGATAATGGACATACGGAGAGATTACAATCCCATCTCCGTAAGACCGAGATCCTATCGGTGAGACCGATTTGCCTAGGGTTTGTGGCGATGGCTAAGACATCAAAACTTCGGTGGCACGGATAGAAAAAATCGATTGGGGCGAGTTTGACTTTAGGTTTAGGACATATGTGTGGAAGTGGGAAAGTAGTTTAGGGTATTTGGAGCATATCACTAAGCACTTGAAGCAAGAGGCTCATTAAGCAACACCTCATCCCTCCTTGATAGTATTGGCTTTTCCTATAGACTCAATGTGATCTTGGATCACTAAAATGTAAATGAAGAGTCTTGAGCTTGAAGCTTGAGCCAATCCTTTGTCCTTAGCATCTTGAAGGAGTTCCCACATCCTTTAGTCCATGCCACTCCATTGTTGAACTTATCTGAAACATACTAGATAAAGCTGTTAGTCAACAAGAGATATGTTGACATTAATTACCAAAACCACCTAGGGAGCACTTGTGCTTTCTCAAATCGACCTAAAATGCATAGCAGGCGCCGTGGACATGCATCCCTTCTACCTAACGACTACAGCGTACCTGGCCAACTACCGTTGACCTGGCCAGCCACCCCATGCCGTCAAGGAGTACTAATTTGCACAAGTGATGATATCTATTTGCACGAGAAGAATAAAAACCATGTGGACCACCACATCCACATAAAATTTGGCATTAGGTCCACTATATTGCAAAAAATGGCAAGCCTTGGTGCTAAATTGCAAACAAGGGTTCCTAGTTGCACATAGCGGGAAAACACACGAACCACGGATCAATCACAAAGGATGGCAGTTTGGCTAGTTAATGTTGGGAAATTGGCAAGCATAAGTCTTGATTTGCACAAAAAATGGTCCTAATTTCACACATGAGGGAAAACACATGACCGGAGAACCACCACAAGGGTGACAAATTGGCTATATTGTCTCAAAAATTGTCTACTCTGCTCCTAATTTGCATGCAAAGAGGCGACCGATGCTGCACAGCATGAGGAAAAACACTCATTAAAAACACCGGATCCACGAGGCTACAATCCTGAGCGAACCTCTATGGCCACTAACCAATCGTCCTCCTGAACCACTCATCCCGTACATATATACACAAACTCTCCCCCTATTGAAGCATAAGCAGCAGCGGGATGAGCACGACCCTAGCCGTCCCTACCAATCCGGCGGTTTCCCAAGCGAAGTAGTCATGGGAGTGACCTCAACCTCGCGGAAAATTGGTTCCACCTCCCTACCCCGACCGCGACCTCGAGTTGACCTCTACTTGACCTCACCGAAAAAAAGGAGGCGGGGGCGAAATCCGGGAGGCAGCGTGGTAGGGCAGCGTGCACATGCCGCCCCTGTTGACGACCCTCATGGCGCCGCCGTCGACCACAACCAGGTGGCGGTTGGAGCCGCCTCTGAGCACTAACCAGCGAGGCGGGGAAAGAGGAGGAATGGGCGGCTGACAGTGCGGGGTGGGCGAGGGTAATGGCACGAAATTTGTTTAGTATGCCTCTACTTGACTAGTTAGTTGATCAAAGATGGTTATGTTTCCTAGCCATAGACATGAGTTGTCATTTGATTAGCGGGTCACATCATTAGGAGAATGATGTGATTGACGACCCATTCCGTTAGCTTAGCACTTGATCGTTTAGTATGTTGCTATTGCTATCTTCATGACTTATACATGTTCCTATGACTATGAGATTATGCAACTCCGTTTATCGGAAGAACACTTTGTGTGCTACCAAACATCTGGCGTAAGCTGGGTGATTATAAAGGTGCTCTGGGGTGTCTCGAAGGTACTTGTTGGGTTGGCGTATTTGAGATTAGGATTTGTCACTCCGATTGTTGGAGAGGTATCTACGGGCCCTCTCGGTAATGCACATCACTAGAAGCCTTGCAAAACATTGTGACTAATGAGTTAGTTGCGAGATGATGTATTACGGAGCAGTAAAGAGACTTGCGATGTGAGATTGAACTAGGTATTGAGATACCGGCGATCAAATCTCGGGCAATGTGTATACGATGACAAAGGAACAACGTATGTTGTTATGCGGTTTGACCGATAAAGATCTTCGTAGAATATGTAAGGAGCCAATATGAGCATCCAGGTTCGCTATTGTTTATTAAGCGAGGCGTGTCTCGGTCATGTCTACATAGTTCTCGAACCCGTAGAGGTCCCTGCGCTTAAAGTTCGGTGACGATTTGTATTATGAGATTATGTGTTTTGATGTACGAAGGTAGTTAGTCCGGATGAGATCGGGGACATGAGGAGAGTCTCGAAATGGTCAAGATGTAAAGATCAATATATTGGGCGACTATATTCGGACATCGGAAGGTTCAGTGATTCGGGTATTTTGAATATCGGGAGTTCACGGGAATTCACGGGAGAAGTATTGGGCCTTATTGGGCCATACGGGAATAGAGAGAGAGACCAAAAGGAAGGCGCCCCCTCAGTGCTGAGTTGGACAAGGGGTGCAGCCCCTTTTCCTTCTCCTCTCCCCTCTTTCCTTCTCTCCTACTCCAGAAAGGAAAGAATCCTACTAGGACTCTCAAGTCCTAGTAGGACTCCCCACCTAGCGACGACCCTCTGGGGTGGCCTCTCCCCTCCTTTATATCACAGGGGCAAGGGGCACCTCTAGACACAACAATTGATCTCTTGATCTCTTAGCCGTGTGCGGTGCCCCCCTCCACCATATTCCACCTCGATAATATAATGCGGTGCTTGGCGAAGCCTGCGTCAGTAGCATCATTATCACCGTCTGCTTGCCGTCGTGTGATAGAACTCTCCCTCAAAGCTCGGTGGATCGGAGTTCGAGAGGCGTCATCAAGCTGAACATGTGCTGAACTCGGAGGTGTAAATGCGTTAGGTACTTTTCGGATCGGTCGGATCGTGAAGGCGTACGACTACATCAACGCGTTGTGCTAATGCTTCCGCTTTCGGTCTCTGAGTGCGTGGACACCTCTCCCTCTCGTTGCTATGCATCACCATGATCCTGCGTGTGCATAGGATATTTTTAAAGTACTCGTTCCCCAACACCTCCCTCTCCGTTGCGGGGTTAAAGGCTGCATCAACATTGATCTTTATGAAGTCGGCAGGCGTCCGCAGGATTGGGTTTTAATGCGCTCGATCGTTCTTTTACCCGAAATTGCTGCCACTCTGCTGTTGCATACCCAACATGTTCTTGGAACGCCTCCCCGGACCGCCGCGTTTGTTTGTGGTTTGCCTTGTTTCTCTCAGACCACCACAACCAGAAAGTGCAAATGGACCACATATTCTTTTCCTCCAGGAGATTTAAAATGGCCCGGAGCATATCCTTTGGTGTTTGGCATGTTAGAATAAGTTGACGTATCTGCTCAGCCCCATCTCTCGGACTTTCTTAACCTCTTTGCGGTGCAATAAAGGTGTGCACCATCTTGAGGGCCCGGTGACAAATCACACATTTTGTATCAAGCTCGACCTAATGCGCTCCACAATGCTGCGTGAGGGGTGACTATTGTGAGCAAGATGCCACATGAAATGATGCACCCTTCGGGACACGGATCGACCATAGCCTCTTCGAGAACTTTGCCGCTTCTTACGAACCGGCGAGCTCTGTTCCCTTGGGTGCGCGCCCTGTCTCTCCTGCAGCTCCAGGTATAGTCTGTAGGCCGAGCGGACAGTGAACAGGCTTTTCGGGTCAAAGTACCAAGCCACAAAATCGTCATAATGCTCATAGATTGGGATGCTCGGAATGGTTCTTTCGTCTCCGGGCAAAAGCGTCGGCGGACAATGGACATCCCAAGTGTTTGTAGTTGGATCCAAAAGTTCGAGACTTTTGTAGAATATTGCACCTTGAAGAGTTCTTGGCGATGCGTATCATTATAGGGGAGCCAGGGGTCCGACCAAATGTTTATGTGCTTGCCCGATCCCTCTCCATATCATCCGGCCTTGATCGGTTCAACCCCTTGGGCGATTCCTCCACACGTGGCAATCGTCTCCAGCGTATCTATAATTTTTATTGTTCCATGCTATTATATTATCTGTTTTGGATGTTCAATGGGCTTTACTAAGCACTTTTATATTATTTTGGGATTAACCTATTAACCCAAGTCGGTGCAAATTGCTGTTTTTTCCTATTTGATGTTTGAAAAGGAATATCAACGAGTCCAAGCGGAATGAAACAACCGGGAGAGTTATTTTGGAACAAACATGATCCGGAGGACTTGGAGTGGACGTCAAAAGAAAAGCGAGGCGGCCACGAGGCGGGGGCGCCCCCCACCCTCGTGGGCCCTCGTAGCTCCACCGACCTACTTCTTCCTCCTATATATACCCATATACCCGATACCAACAAGGAGCACCACGAAACCCTATTTCCACCACCGCAACCTTACATGCCGTGAGATCCCATCTTGGGGCCTATTCGGCCTTCATGAGACGGGGAATCGATCACGAGGGCTTCTCTATCAACACCATAGCCTCTCCAGATAATGTGTGTTGGGGAGCGTAGTAATTTCAAAAAATTCCTCGCGCACACAAGATCATGGTGATGCATAGCAATGAGAGGAGAGTGTTGTCCACATACCCTAAATGACCGAAAGTGGGCGTTAGCATAGCGGTTGATGTAGTCGTGCGTCTTCACGATCCGACCGATCAAGTACCAAACACACGGCACCTCGAGTTCAGCTGCGTTCAGCTTGATGGCGTCCCTCGAACTCGATCCAGCCGAGCTTTGAGGAGATTTTAAATCGACCTGACGGCGTGGTGCGATGATGATGTTCTACCGGCGCGAGGCTTCGCCTAAGCACCGCTACGATATTATCGAGGTGGATTATGGTGGAGGGGGCACCGCTGCAGCTAAGAGATCAAGAGATCAATTGTTGTGTCTCAAGGGGTGCCCCCTCCCGTATATAAAGGAGTGGAGGAGGGCGGCCCTCTCTATGGCGCACCCTAGGAGGAGTCCTACTCCCAGGAGTAGGATTCCCCCTTCAAGTAGTAGGAGTAGGAGTCAAGGAAGGGAGAGAAAGAGAAGGAAGGAGGGGCAACCCCTTGCCTAGTCAATTCGGACTAGGCCTTGAGGCGCAGCCTCTCTCTCTTTCCCCTAAAGCCCAATAAGGCCCATATACTCCCGGTGAATTCTGTAACTCCCGGTACTCCAAAAATACCGAATCACTTGGAACCTTTTCGATGTCGAATATAGTCAATATATCAATCTTTCGTCTTGACCATTTGAGACTCCTCGTTATGTCCCCGATCTCATCTGGGACTATGAACTACCTTCGGTACATCAAAACACATAATCTCATAATATAACCGTCATCGAACTTTAAGCGTGCGGACCCTACGGGTTCGAGAACAATGTAGACATGACCGAGACACATCTCCGGTCAATAACCAATAGCGGAACCTAGATGCTCATATTGGCTCCCACATATTCTCGAAGATCTTTATCGGCGGAACCGCATAACAACATCGTTTTCCCTTTGTCATTGGTATGTTACTTGCCGAGATTCGATCGTCGGTATCTCAATACCTAGTTCAATCTTGTTACAGCAAGTCTCTTTACTCTTTCCATAATACATCATCCCACAACTAACTCATTAGTTACAATGCTTGCAAGACTTATAGTGATGTGCATTCTTGAGTGGGCCCGGAGATACCTCTCATCAATCGGAGTGACAAATCCTAATCTCGAAATCGCCAACCCAACAAGTACCTTGGAGACACTGTAGAGCACCTTTATAATCACCCGATTCGTTGTGGCGTTTGGTAGCACACAAAGTGTTCCTCCGTAAGCAGGAGTTGCATAATCTCATAGTCATAGGAACATGTATAAGTCATGAAGAAAGCAATAGCAACATACTAAGCGATCAAGTGCTAAGCTAACAGAATGGGTCAAGTCAATCACATCATTCTCCTAATGATGTGATCCAGTTAATCAAATGACAACTCATGTCTATGGTTAGGAAACATAACCATCTTTGATTAACGAGCTAGTCAAGTAGAGGCATACTAGTGACACTCTGTTTGTCTATGTATTCACACATGTATTATGTTTCGGTTAATACAATTCTAGCATGAATAATAAACATTTATCATGATATAAGGAAATAAATAATAACTTTATTATTGCCTCTAGGGCATATTTCCTTGATCTCCCACTTGCACTAGAGTCAATAATCTAGTTCACATCACCATGTGATTTAATACCAATAGTTCACATCACCATGTGATTAACACCCATAGTTCACATTGTCATGTGACCAACACCCAAAGGGTTTACTAGAGTCAATAATCTAGTTCACATCGCTATGTGATTAACACCCAAAGAGTACTAAGGTGTGATCATGTTTTGCTTGTGAGAGAAGTTTAGTCAAAGATTACTGCCACATTCAGATCCGTATGTATTTTGCAAATTTCTATGTCAACAATGCTCTTGCGGAGCTACTCTAGCTAATTGCTCCCACTTTCAATATGTATCAGTTGAGACTTAGAGTCATCTGGATCGGTGTCAAAACTTGCATCGGCGTAACCCTTTATGGCGAACCTTTTGTCACCTCCATAATCGAGAAACATATCCTTATTCCACTAAGGATAATTTTGACATTGTCGATGATCTACTCCTAGATCACTATTGTACTCCTTGCCAAACTCGATTGTAGGGTATACAATAGATCTGGTACACAGCATGGCATACTTTATAGAACCTATGGCTGAGGCATAGGGAATGACTTTCATTCTCTTTCTATCTTCTGCCGTGGTGGGGCTTTGAGTCTTACTCAATTTCACACCTTGTAACACGAGCAAGAACTCTTTCTTTGGTATTCCATTTTGAACTACTTCAAAATCTTGTCAAGGTATGTACTCATTGAAAAACTTATCAAGCGTCTTGATCTATCTCTATAGATCTTGATGCTCAATATATAGCAACTTCAGCGAGGTCTTTCTTTGAAAAACTCCTTTCAAACACTCCTTTATGCTTTGAAGAATAATTCTACATTATTTCCGATCAACAATATGTCATTCACATATACTTATCGAAATGTTGTAGTGCTCCCCTCACTTTCTTGTAAATCTGAGGCTTCACATGAAGTCATGTATAAAACTATATCCTTTGATCAACTTATCAAAGCGTATATTCCAACTCGAGATGCTTGCACCAGTCCATAGATGGATCATTTGGAGCTTGCATATTTTGTTAGCACCTTTAGGATTGACAAAACCTTTGGTTGCATCATATACAACTCTTCTTTAATAAATCCATTAAGGAATGCAGTTTTGTTTATCCATTTGCGATTTCATAAAATGCGGCAATTGCTAACATGATTCGGACATGCTTAAGCATAGATACAGTGATAAACTCTCATCGTAGTCAACACCTTGAACTTGTCGAAAACCTTTTGCGACAATTCTAGCTTTGTAGATAGTAACACTACTATCGGCGTCCGTCTTCCTCTTGAAGATCCATTTAATCTCAATGGCTCGCCGATCATTGGGCAAGTCAATCAAAGTCCATACTTTGTTCTCATACATGGATCCCATCTCAGATTTCATGGCCTCAAGCCATTTCGCGAAATCTGGGCTCATCATCGCTTCCTCATAGTTCGTAGGTTCGTCATGGTCAAGTAACATGACCTCTAGAACAGGATTACCGTACCACTCCGGTGCGGATCTCACTCTGGTTTACCTACGAGGTTTGGTAGTAACTTGATCGAAGTTACATGATCATCATCATTAGCTTCCTCACTAATTGGTGTTGTAGTCACGAGAACAGATTTACGTGATGAACTACTTTCAATAAGGGAGCGGTATAGTTACCTCATCAAGTTCTACTTTCCTCCCACTCACTTTTTTGAGAGAAATTCCTTCTCTAGAAAGGATCCATTCTTAACAGCGAATATCTTGCCTTGGATCTGAGATAGAAGGTGTACCCAACTGTCTCTTTTGGGTATCCTATGAAGACACATTTCTCGATTTGGGTTTGAGCTTATCGGGATGAAACTTTTTCTTATAAGCATCACAACCCCAAACTTTAAGCGACAACTTTGGTTTCTTGCCAAACCACAGTTCATACGGTGTCGTCTCAGCAGTTTAGATGGTGCCCTTTTTAGCGTGAATGCAAGCTGTCTCTAATGCATAACCCCATAACTATAGTGGTAAAGCGGTAAGAAACATCATAGATTGCACTATATCAATAAAATGCAGTTATGGCGTTCGGACATACCATTATCTTTGTGGTGTTTCGGTGGCACGAATTAGTGAAACTATTCCACATTGTTTTAATTGAAGACCAAACTCGTAACTCAAATATTTGTCTCCGTGATCAGATCGTAGAAACTTTATTTTCTTGCCAAGATGATTTTCCACTTCACTCCGAAATTCTTTGAACTTTTCAACTATTTCAGTTTCATTAAGTAGATATACCCATATCTGCTCAAATCATCTATGAAGGTCAGGAAATAACGATACCCGTCGCGAGCCTCAACACTCATCGGACCGCATACATCGTTATGTATTATTTCCAATAAGTCGATGCTTCGTTCCATTGTTCGGAGAAGCGGAGTCTTAGTCATCTTGCCCATGAGGCATGGTTCACAAGCATCAAGCGATTCATAATCAAGTGATTCCAAAAGCCCATCAACATGGATTTTCTTCATGCACTTTACACCAATATGACCTAAGCGGCGATTGCCACAAATAAGTTGCACTATCATTATTAACTTTGCATCTTTTGGCTTCAATATTATGAATATGTGTATTACTACCATCGAGATCCAACAAACCATTTTCATTGGGTGTATGACCATAGAAGGTTTTATTCATGTAAGCAGAACAACAATTATTCTCTAACAAATGAATAACCGTATTGCAACAAACATGATCAAATCATATTCATGCTCAGCATAAACACCAAATAACACTTATTTAGGTTCAACACTAATCCCAAAAGTATAGGGAGTGTGTGATGATGTATCAATCTTGGAACTACTTCCAACACACATTGTCACTTCACCCTTAACTAGTCTCTGTTCATTCCGCAACTCCTGTTTTGAGTTACTAATCTTAGCAACTGAACTAGTATCAAATACTAAGGGGTTGCTATAAACACTAGTAAAGTACACATCAATAACATGTATATCAAATATACCTTTGTTCACTTTGCCATCCTTCTTATCCGCCAAGTATCTAGGGCAGTTCAACTTCTAGTGACCAGGACCTTTGCAGTAGAAGCACTTAGTCTCAGGTTTAGGTCCAGACTTGGGTTTCTTCACTTGAGCAGCAACTCGCTTGCCGTTCTTCTTGAAGTTCCCCTTCTTCCCTTTGCCCTTTTCTTGAAACTAGTGGTCTTGTCAACCATCAACACTTGATGTTTTTCTTGATTTCTACCTTCATCGATTTCAGCATCACGAAGAGCTTGGGAATCGTTTCCGTTATCCTTGCATATTATAGTTCATCACGAAGTTCTAGTAACTTGGTGATAGTGACTAGAAGAACTCTGCCAATCACTATCTTATCGGAAGATTAACTCCACTTGATTCAAGTGATTGTAGTACTCGGACATTACGAGCACATGCTCACTAGTGAGCAATTCTCCTCCATCTTGTAGGCAAAAATGCAGTCGGAGCTCTCATACCTCTCGACACGGGCATGAGTATGAAATACTAATTTCAACTCTTGGAACATCTCATATGCTCCGTGGCGTTTCAAAAACGTCTTTGAAGCCCGGATTCTAAGCCGTAAAGCATGGTGCACTAAACTATCAAGTAGTCATCATATCGAGCTTGCCAAACTTTCATAACGTTTGCAATTGCTCCTGCAATCGGCCTGTCACCTAGTGGTGCATAAAGGACATAATTCTTCTGTGCAACAAAGAGGATAATCTTCAGATCAGGGATCCAATCCGTATCATTGCTACTAACATCTTTCAACTTAGTTTTCTCTAGGAACATATCAAAAACAAAATAGAGGAGCTAAACGCGAGCAATTGATATACAACATAGATATGCTAATACTACCAGGACTAAGTTCATGATAAATGAAAGTTCAATTAATCATATTACTTAAGAACTCCCACTTAGATAGACATCCCTCTAATCCTCTAAGTGATCATGTGATCCATATCAACTAAACCATGTCCGATCATCACGTGAGATGGAGTAGTTTCAATGGTGAACATCACTATGTTGATCATATCTACTATATGATTCACACTCGACCTTCGGTCTCGGTGTTCGAGGCCATATCATTATATGCTAGGCTCGTCAAGTTTAACCTGAGAATTCGCGTGTGCAACTGTTTTGCACCGTTGTAATTGAGCGTAGAGCCTATCACACCCGATCATCACGTGGTGTCTCGGGCACGAAGAACTTTGTAGCGGTGCATACTCGGGAGAACACTTATACCTTGATAATTTAGTGAGAGATTATCTTATAATGCTACCGTCGATCTAAGCAGAATAAGATGCATAAAAGGTAAACATCACATGCAATCAATATAAGTGATATGATATGGCCATCATCATCTTGTGCTTGTGATCTCCATCTCTGAAGCACCGTCATGATCACCATCGTCACCGGTGCGACACCTTGATCTCCATCGTAGCATCGTTGTCGTCTCGCCAACTATTGCTTCTCGACTATCGCTACCGCTTAGTGATAAAGTAAAGCAATTACAGGAGGCGATTGCATTGTATACGATAAGCGACAACCATATGGCTCCTGCCGATTGCCGATAACTTCGGCTACAAAACATGATCATCTCATACAATAAAATATAGTATCATGCCTTGACCAATTCACATCACAACATGCCCATAAAAACAAGTTAGGCGTCCTCTACTTTGTTGTTGCAAGTTTTACGTGGCTGCTACGGGCTGAGCAAGAACCGTTCTTACCTCGCATCAAAACCACAGCGATAGTTTGTCAAGTTGGTGCTGTTTTTAACCTTTGCAAGGACGAGGCGTAGCACTCAGTTCAAATAAAGTTGGGCGGCACCACTAGTCACTGTGTGCATAGCATGGTGGTAAAACCGGTCTTGCGTAGCGTCACGCATCTTGTCGGTCCGGGCGCTTCATCCAACAATACCGCCCGAACCAAAGTGTGACATCTTTGGTAGCGGTATGACTTATATCACCCACAACTCACTTGTGTTCTACTCGTGCATATTACATCAGCGCATAAAACCGGCTCGGATACCCTTTGTTGGCGAACATAGTAATTTCAAAATATTTCATACGCACGCAAGATCATGGTGATGCATAGCAGCGAGAGGGAGAGTGTTGTCCACATACCCTCATAGACCCGAAAGCGGGCGTTAGCACAACACGGTTGATGTAGTAAATGCGTCTTCACGATCCGTCCGATCAAATACCGAACACACGACACCTCCGAGTTCAGCTGCGTTCAGCTCGATGGCGTCCCTCGAACTCCGATCAAGCGAGCTTTGAGGAGAGTTTCCGTCGACCGCGACAGCGTGGTGGCGATGATGATGTTCTCTGGACCGCGGGGCCGCCTAAGCACGCTTCGATATTATCAAGGTGGATTATGGTGGAGGGGCACCGCTTTGCGGCTAAGAGATCAAGAGATCAATTGTTGTGTCTCAAGGGTGCCCCCTCCCGTATATAAAGTAGTGGAGGAGGGAGGCCGACCCTCCTATAAGGCGCCCTAGGAGAGTCCTACTCCCCAGGGGTAGGATTCCCCCTTCAAGTAGTAGGAGTAGGAGTCAAGGAAGAGGGGAGAGAAGAGAAGGAAGGAGGCGTAGCCCCCGCTAGTCAATTCGGACTAGGCTTTGAGGCGACAACCTCTCCTCTCTCTTTCCCTAAAGCCCAATAAGGCCCATATACTCCCGGCGAATTCTGTAAATCTCGGTACTCGAAAATACCAGAATCACTCGGAACCTTTCCGATGTCCGAATATAGTTGTCCAATATATCGATCTTTACGTCTCGACAATTTTGAGACTCCTCGTCATGTCCCCGATCTCATCTGGGACTCCGAACTACTTTCGGTACATCAAAACACATAAACTCATAATATAACCGTCATCGAACTTTAAGCGTGCGGACCCTACGGGTTCGAGAACAATGTAGACATGATCGAGACACGTCTCCGGTCAATAATCAATAGCGGAACCTGGATGCTCATATGGCTCCCACATATTCTATGAAGATCTTTATCGGTCAGACCGCATAACAACATACTTTGTTCCCTTTGTCATTGGTATGTTACTTGCAGAGATTCGATCATCGGTATCTCAATACCTAGTTCAATATCGTTACGGCAAGTCTCTTTACTCGTTCCGTAATACATCATCCATAACTAACTCATTATTTACAATGCTTGCAAGGCTTATAGTGATGTGCATTCTTGAGTGGGCCCGGTGATACCTCTCCAGACAATCGGGTGACAAATCCTAATCTTGAAATCGCCAACCCAACAAGTACCTTCGGAGACACATGTAGAAACACCTTTATAATCACCCGATTCGTTGTGACGTTTGGTAGCACACAAAGTCTTCCTCCGTTAGCGGGAGTTGCATAATCTCATAGTCATAGGAACATGTATAAGTCATGAAGAGAGCAATAGCAACATACTAAGCGATCAAGTGCTAAGCTAACGGAATGGGTCAAGTCAAACACATCATTCTCCTAATGATGTGATCCCGTTAATCAAATGACAACTCATGTCTATGGTTAGGAAACATAACCAACTTTAATTAACGAGCTGGTCAAGTAGAGGCATACTAGTGACACTCTGTTTGTCTATGTATTCACACATGTATTATGTTTCTGGTTAATACAATTCTAGCATGAATAATAAACATTTATCATGATATAAGGAAATAAATAATAACTTTATTATTGCCTCTAGGGCATATTTCCTTCAATGTGTGAGTAGTTTAGTGATACGTCTCCGTCGTATCTACTTTTCCAAACACTTCTGCCCTTGTTTTGGACTCTAACTTGCATGATTTGAATGGAACTAACTTTCGGATGATCTTTGTTTCGGCAGAATTGCGATAGTGTTATTTTTGTCTTGAAACAAAATTTCTCTGAATGACCTGAAAATCAGCGGAGATTATTTTGGAAAATATAAAAAATCTTGCCGAAGAATCAAGGCCAAGGGCCCACACCCTTTCCATGAGGGTGAGGCGCGCTGCCCCAGGCGCGCCCCTTGCCTCGTGGGCCCCTGGGCTCCACCGACCTCAACTCCAACTCCATATATTTGTGTTCGGGGATAAAAAATCAGAGAAAGATTTATCGCGTTTTACGATCTGAACCGCCGCCAAGCCTAAACTCTCTCGGGAGGTTGATCTAGAGTTAGTTCGGGGCTCAGGAGAGGAATCCGTCGCCATCGTCATCATCAACCATCCTCCATCACCAATTTCATGATGCTCACCGCCGTGCGTGAGTAATTCCATCGTAAGCTTGCTGAAGCGGTGATGGGTTGGATGAGATTTATCATGTAATCGAGTTAGTTTTGTTAGGGTTTGATCCCTAGTATCCACTATGTTCTGAGATTGATGTTGTTGACTTTGCTATACTTAATGCTTGTCACTAGGGCCCGAGTGCCATGATTTCAGATCTGAACCTATTATGTTTTCATGAATATATGTGAGTTCTTGATCCTATCTTGCAAGTCTATATTCACCTACTATGTGTTATGATCCGGCAACCCCGAAGTGACAACACTACAAAAAAATACACTTCTGTGATGATACGTGTTTGTCACAGTAGGTTGCGTTTTTTGTCATGCATGTACATCCATGATGATTTTATGACAGAATCAAGATAGTCATACATGTGCTGTCGTAGAAGTGTTCCATGACATTACCAAAATTATCATCACGGAAGTTTCCACTTCCATGATGATAAATCGGCGCGTCATAGAAGTGCTTTCATCAAGGGTGACCGACACATGGCATCCCAGTAGCGGAACGCCGTTAAGCTATCGGGTCGGGTTTTGGATCCGATAACCCGTTAACAGCCCGACCAATGGGGATTTTCCGTGTAAAATCATCATTGGTGGAGAAAACTGCGTGTCGGCTCACCGTTGGGACAGATGTCATCCGCTCATTGGACGAAGGCTCCTATAATCTGGCGACACGTGTACGGCTCGAGAGGCCCATTCTGTGAAAAAGGCGGCCCGTTTGACTTGGTCAAAGGTGGCGGGCGGCCCATGAAGCTTTGTTAGCGGCTTGTTAGCATATAGCCCATTTACATCCGCTAACCCGGGCCCGTTCGCCCTATCAAATTAGGCCCGATGGCGTCATCGGGCGTCCAATATGATTCAGCCGTTTTAACTTCCGGCCCATGTGTGGCCCATGACTTCTTCGGCCCATATGATGACCTTTGTAACTCTTGGCCCATTAACGGCCCATGGTGGCGGCCCGTAATGAGCGATGTATCACTTTATACCCATTAACGGCCCGTTATTCCATTGGGCGTTTCGATAAGTTATCTTCGGCCTTCTCGGGGCCCATTGATTCTTAGGCTCATTTGCGACATTCGATTACATACGGCCCGTTCTTGTCATTTTACGCTTGTGGGCCAAATTCAGCCCGTCGTTCTGATCGGCCCGTTTGCGGACCGTTATCGTTGAGCCGTTTTCATGTAAAAAAACCCGTTGGGATGTTTTCATAGAGTTATCAAATCGACCTATTAACGGCCCGTTATGGTCCACGAATAATCTGACCCATGATTGGCGAAATGATGATCGCCCGTAGAAGGCCCATGGATCCTCGGCCCGTATGAGGCCCATGGATAATGCGACCGTAGAAGGCCCATGGATCATACGGCCGTAGAAGGCCCATGGACCCTACGGCCCGTGAAGGCCCATGGACCCTAAGGCCCGTATAGAAGGCCGATTGATCCTCTGACGGACGAAGGCCCATGGATCATCTGACTGCGGGAGGCCCATGGTTACAACGATCCGTGTGTTGCCATGATTATTTTGGCCTAGTTACCAAAAATAGGCTATTGTGGCCACTAGAAAAAAAGAGAAAAAAACTGCGGTGACTACAAGCAAACAACTAAACAAGACAATAAGGAAATAAATAAGCAAGCAATTAACGCTAGCCTATTACCGCTATTACACATATTACATCCTTTGGGCATCAAAGTTAGCCACCGGTGCAAATATAGGGAACAAAGCACACATTACATACTTGGCCGTCAAAATTGGCCACGGTGCAAATAAGCGGCAGACAAAACAAGAACATAAGCTGAAACAACCCGGAAGAGCTCAAGAAAGCGTTATCACAGGTATCCACCATGCTGGCAATAAGCAGCAAGCTGATTAGCTTTGTCTGTTTGGCGCTAAAATCCTCAACGCTTCTTTGTTGCACGGAAAGTATGCATCTGAATGCTCGAGGGACTTCCACAGTCCTTCCGCTTCTTGTCGCCATGACTGGTGATCGATGTCTTCGACTTGTAGTTGAGACTCAAGAAACCGAACTGATTAGACGGTGAGTTTGAATAGCTTGTGCAAGCGGTAGTGGCGATGCTTCGAACACTAAACCAAGGCGGGACTTTGGGGTTGTCTCGCTGTCTTCAAGATAGTCTTCCTTAGCTGTTTCATCAGCTTTGTTGAAACAAACAAGGATGTGTCACTATCTGAACCTTATCTGCATTACTTCCTTTACCATTGCTTAATAAGGCACTCTTCCCCAATATTACATCGACATTCTAAAAGAAGAAACAAGCGGACACATAACAAGTTTAGCATGTACTAGTATATGAAACTCATTTGGTGAACCAGTTCATTAGTAAGGTGGACAGGATTAAACTACCAAGTCTTCTATTGCCAAGTACTAGTACATAATAAAAGCATCAAACAAACATATATCTATGTCCTATGGTCCTTTGCATTGTCTTGCCAAATCAAAATAGAGACACGGTTCAAATCATATCAGTTCAAGACAAAGCAGCGGTGAAAGAATACAAAGCATGGGAAACTACACGGCACAACAAGATTTCAGATGGGTACCACGGGTCTACATGTACAACAACACTATTGGCTCTGTTGTGATGCTAGTAATGTGCATGATATGAAAGTCAACTTTATACACAATTGAAATTGAAATCAATGAGCTATTGATAAGAGCAAACTGTTAAAGAAACATGCGTGAACATACCTGCTGTGCCATTGGAGTTTCGATTGGATCCTTCAATTTAAAAATAAGTTTGTATGAGTAAATACAGCGATACAAAGCAAAGCAATCATAGTTAAAAAAAGCGCGCCTAGCGGCGCTTAAGCGCGCCTAGGCTCTAAGCGTTGGCAAAATGCCTTGCGCATAACTCACGCATAATCTGTGCATAGCTGCGCATAAGCATGCACTTTGGTCGATAAAGCGCAAAGCGGTGGCAAAACGCACAATGCGCCTAGCGCTTTTTGAACTATGATAGCAATGGAATCTTAAATTAGAACAGTTGTTCTTGAGGTTTGAGCACTTGTTCTACATGAGCAGTATAGTAAGGCATAAGAATATAATACTTAAAAATAGAAAATGAGCTCATAGACCTTACCACATTCTTGGTTGGGACGATCTGAACAAAGCGTTCCCATTCATCATCCGATAAATGTGTCTCGGGAGAGCGTAAGGAATTTGATGAGTTTCTTTGCGGTGAAATCGTTTTCTTGAGTAATTCCAATACTGCCACCAAGCATTCTTGAAGATAGCAGAGGTATTAGCACAGGTTACCTCATCTGAGTTTCCAAATCGGTCCTTCTCTATAGAGAAAAATGGGAAAATTTGTTGTATTATAACCATCATGGAGGTAGGATGTATGGGGATGAAGCAAAGTAATTGCCATGAATAACATTACTTACACATAACTCTGGACAAACACACAATGGCATTTTCCTTCATCTTGATATAATATTTCCAAGATGGGAAGATCGCACATCTGATTTAACAACATCAAATCGATAGATGCTAAACTACGACTAGCTGGTTGTGCTTCCTCCACGAGGAATAGGCGTACTAGCTGGTGGAGTTGGGGTTCGCCGTGATAGTACTAGCCCTTTGGGCCTTTGGAGCTGCCTTACTAACTGCTCTTGTTTGGGAGCTCTGTGGTGGAGATGGTCTTGTGTCAGCAGGAACTAGGTTACTATCGGTTGGGGTTGGGGTTAGATTGGGTGAAGCTGGTTCTCTGTCCATCATGATAGGGGTACAATCTGCGAGAGTTTGGGTTATGTGTGGTAGGGCTGGTTCTTGTGCATGTACAACGGGGTGCTATCTCCACCAAGAGGTAGCACTTGTTTTATTGAAGACCGTGTTTTAGTCCGCTGAATCTGGCATCACCGCTCCAATTCAAATGGCTGATAAACAGGAAACATAGTTGAATGTACAGACATTGTATGAGAGCAGATGCAATAGATAGTGTGGAAAAAGAGGGCATGAAATAGTTGACATGTATATTGTTTAACTAAAGCGGATAGCATGACATAATTTCACATATATGATGTCTATCTAAACTGGATAGCATAGCATAACATAATTCAAAGATATGATGAATAACTAAACAGGATGCATGACATAATTCACCTACATGTTATCTAAGTAATCAGGATCGCATCATTTAATTTCACATATGTGATTTATATGCTAAGCAGAGGGCATTCGATATGATGTACGAACTAAGAACATGGTGTTGAATATTGTGTATATGATGTCTAAACTATGCAATGCAAGACACCGTATGCATGATATGAGCGATATAACCGTGCCAAGTTAGAGCATACACCTCGGTGGGGAATAGGACTGGTCATCTGTCTACGAATCCATCTACGAGGAGCTATCGGGACCCAACAAGAGAGATGCTTGACGGTAGTAGCATGCGCTCTGAAGGCCTTGTTTTCCTCAGTTTTTCCATCTCCCACCCAAATGGCTGATTCACGGGAAGAGTAGTTTAATGTACAAACATTGTCGACAAATGGAAATGTAATGAAGAAAAGGATGGGCAAGATATCATTCAAATATATGATGCAGGTTAAGCAGGATGGCATTGCACATTTCACATATATTATGGCTGGCTAAAAGACATGAGGCGCATAATTCCCATATATGATATAGAAACTAAGCAGGTGGCATTACAGAACATGTCTAAACTAAGCGGATGACATATATGATGTCAAAAGTAGGCCTTGAAAGGCAACATATGCATGATATGACTAACATCATCATGCCATGGTGAAACAAACACCTTGGGGGTAAATAGGAGTGGTCGTGGCGTGCAGAATCCGCCTCGAACAGATATCTTCCTGCGGATTACAATGCGGAGGCGGGTGGGGAGGGTTTGCCATTGAACCCACCATGGGCGATGTCGCATGACATTGTATTGCCGCATAAAACTCTTCTCTTTTCTCTACATGTTCAGCATATTTATGTACAATATCGACATGCATCTGAAAAAATATGGTGAGATTATGTAAGGAGAGCATGCAGAAATTTAGAGTGATGGTAACAACCGGTGGATCGCTGTTTTTCGTTGAACCAAAATAGCCCTAATGGATCGGCGTGAATGTATAGTAATAAGTGATGCAACAAGTGTACAACCTCTTTGCCGTAGCCGTGTCGACCTCGGCATCATTGGGTTGGTCATTTGAAGCAGTTGAGGCGAGAGGTGGCTGTCGGTGTGGAGGAAGATCTAAGGAATTGTAAGCGGCGTCCAGGGCCTTTGCTACATTGTGATGGATCGTTCTATCGTTGGAGCAGCTCCGGTGAGCCGTAAGGCGTCAAGGCTGAAGCGACACAAGACAAACATCGTCAATCTCAAGTGGGATTCTAATAGCATCTCAATAGATGATGTAAAATGGATGTAAAATTAACATCACCAAAAATCACTGACTACAACAGATGAGGTAAAACTGTTGACTCTGATCTTAGCGTCGAAACTGAAATTTCTTGTGGAATCTGAATACTATTATCGGCTGAGCATAATGGTAGCGAGAGGCACTTGACATGTAGTTTAGGGAGGGCTGCAGTTCATCTTCAACCTGCACCCCACGAGCATGACCACCACCGGCGAACCGCCCGGCCCAGGCGCCGCCTCGCCACCCGAAAGAACTAGCCACCGCCTCGGCCAGCCCTCTAGGCCCCGCCCCACCACGAACCCTAAGATAGATAGTGGGGTACCACTCCGTGAGCCCCGTCCCGCTGCGGGTGGTTCTTCCTTAACTCGTGAGCCCCCAACCCCTGAAAATTGGTGACCCAAAAGTCGATTGATCGTGAAGTGTGGCTTAATCGGAGAGGAAGCGGCAGCAGCCGGCGAGGGAAGCAGCAGCGGTGGGCGGCGGCGGCGGCGAGCGAATGTAGCGATGCGAGATCCGGCTGGTATGGGCGCCGCCATCGAAGGGCCTCGCCTTTGGGGAAACGCCCGTGGAGATGTCGCCAGTGGCGCCGACTTCAAGGTAGCCGCTCCATGGGGTGCGGGATGGAGCACCGCCGGCGCCGGAGGTCAGAGTTAAGGAGAAGGTGCAATCGATGAGTGTACAACCTCTTTGGTGGCGCCGAGTAGGCCTCGGCCGTCCAGGAGTCGGTGAGGATTGCGGTTCGGTGGAGCAGGTTAAAGCGGCGCTGTGGGGATGGAGCAACCGCGATAGATGAAGCGATCGTCGGAGCAGCTCCTTGGAGGTGGAGGATGGGGCGGCTTAACGGCGGGGCGGCGAGATGGACGATGGATCCTCATTTGGGGAGGTGGGCGAGGGGCGTCGAGCTGTTGCGGTGGGCGGCGTCGTCGAGGAAGAACTCCGGCTGGGCAGCGGTGACATGGCGGACGGAGGTGGGTGGGGTTTAGCGGATGGGCGGAGAGGTTATGGCGGCACTGGGATTTTGAATGGCGAAAAGAGGCGATGGGAGGGTGAAGCATGACTTAGGGGCGCTTGTCCAAAATGTAGGGTGTGTTACAAAAGTACCCCCACCGATTTGAACTAAGCGGCCCTTCGGCTCGAGGATTAGAAGGGGATTTCATGTGTCGGGATTTGGCAGGTGGAGGGAGTTTTCGCGCGTTGTAATTCGGGATAGCAAAGTAGCGGGTTGTGAAAGCGCCAGATTTGGGAACACGATATCTGAATTTTGGGATATAACAAGGCGTGGGTTGAATTTTAGGGACAAGCCTAACATGTAGTAATATTGTACTTATGCGTACCAAATCAATTCGCACTTCCCTCAACCAAAAAAACAAAAAATAAAACTATTCACACCACACAAAGAGATTCTTGCCCATTTTACTATAGAAATGCTATTCAAAGCTACTCCCTCCTTCCATCTATATAGGGCCTAATCGTTTTTGATGCTAACTTTGACCAAATATTAGAGCAATGATATATGACATGCAACTTACACAAAGCACACCGTTAAATTAAATGCATGAAAGGTTCTTTCAATGATATAATTTTCACATTGTGCATGTCATGTACTATTAATCTTGTCAATAGTCAAAGCGGTCTTAAAATCTCATTACACCCTATATAGATGGAAGGAAAGATATGAATCAATGTTATGTCCGATTAAATTTTTTAAACTTGCTTGTATAATGCATGTAACCTACTCATACCAACATTTTAGTGCATTCCAAATGTCTATACTACGCGACAATTGAACTAAATTTGAATTCGTTTCTCTATTTCAATAAGAATCTACAATCATGATTGTTGCCAACTTCAATCATCATAGTTTCCTTGCTATCCGCCATATATAAATCGGATGACCTATAATGCAGGATGGCGGCACACCATCATCAACAACTCCGTTTTTTATAAGAGTAGAGATAAAATATATTAAATGTAGTATAAAATGTTCATAACCACACCATGTATATCACCGTTATATATATTCACACATAAATCGGTTTGAAACACTATGATAAATTCTTCAAATATCCGAATTAGCTTTTTATAATGAAGCATATATGATCTCTATTAGTCTTTTACACACACACAACCCTCTTATCTTTGTAGCTAGCTAACTTTTTCTTGTGCATGCACGCGCGCATCCCTCTCACCCTCCTCGGCATTCTCTAGCTCCATCGCGCAAATTTGTCTTTTCACTTTGGGTCGTTCACCCACGGTGTGTGTAGGCCCCATCTCCTTCTTCTGGCACACATCGATCAATATGCCTCTCTAGCCAGGTGTGCCTAGCACAAACACAAGCTTCCCCTCTTCTCTTGTCACCGTCCATGCCTCACTCCCACCACTCTTTTCATCGTTCTCGTACTCGCACACTCCTCCCCCCTCAATATAGTATGCCTCTCGTACCACCTCCTACATGCATTCCTCTCTCTCTATCCTTTTTTGACTATATTCTCTCTCTATCCTTCTCCTCGTGCCTCATTTGCTTCTAACACACACATGCATGTATACCGATTGATCTCCCAACATATACCTAGATCGACTTTAACTACCCCCCATCGATCGACGTACCTCACAAGTTATGTCTCTCCTTTCTCTAACAAAGGGCGATTGATCTTCCTATGTAGTTACGTCTGCTTACCACAGCCACATCGTCCCCCCTCATCATTCGTGCATGCCTCCTGACCCGTCTCTCACATGAGTGTCAACAGACAACAAGCAGCCATCTCCTCTCTTATTGATATTGCGGGCGTGCCCTCCGTTTGTCTAGCAAGCCTATCCCACCATTTGTTAGAAGCAACTCCTACCACCCCTCCAACACTCTAGCTCTGTCTCTCTCCCAACCTTATTCCTCTCCGCACATATGCATGGATGCCGATCGATCTCCCTTAATACATGAGGCGGTCGATCTCCTTATCTGAGGTAGGCCTCTCTCCTCCTCACACATATACCAGCCATTGTACCTCTATAGTTAATTGGGCCTCCCTCTTCCCCACCACACACCGATAGTCGGCGCTGCGGTAGGTATCCATGCCACGAGACAAACTGCACATGTCCCATCTCACGTTCGATGGGCTAGCCACTCTATATCTTTGGCGTGGGCACACACAAATTCGATGGCACTCTTTATCGATCGCAGCACACACACACATCATCCCTCTCTTGATTCTATGGACACCTCAAGCCGATGATACCTCCCTCTCTTCTCGTGGATCGCCCTTCTATATATATGTTATATCAGGACTCTATTTCACACACATTGCATATGTTACATTTTTGATTGACCCCCCCAAAACACTCAAGATCCCACACTATATCTCTCTAGGTTTGTATCTCTCTCACACAACCCACGTAGGTGGTGTACGTATACAAGAGAGAATAGGTACACCGTGCGTACTCATGCTTCATGCCCAGCCACACCCGCTTGGTACGGTGGAGCTCATTTCTTCTGAAATGGCAGCCCACATGCTAATTTGAGCGCTTTGTGGCGGTTGTTTACCTAGGGAGGTCGTGTACCGCGCGTTACGAAACAAAGTTCGACTTGCCAGCGTTGCTGCGTTATTTTTAAATAAAGTTATAGCACTCAATGGCGCGTACAGAATATAAAAGCGATTTTATGGAGAAAAGGTAGTCCGCTCACTATATACAATGGAGCACACTTTGCTGGTTTGTCGATCTTGAGTATCTCACACAAGGCTGCGGTGGCCTCTCTCTCTCTCCGTTGGTCACTGATCCGGCCGCATCCGTCCGCCGGGGAAAGGGAGTGCGGTGGCCTCTCTCTCTCTCTCTCTCTCCGTTGGTCAGCGATCCGGCCGCACCCGTCTGCCGGGAAAGGAGGAAGTGCATCGTTTCTCCGTTCGGCGGTGCGGCGGCACGCGTCCCGATCTGCGGTACCGCCATTCTCTCGACCAAGCTCCGGTGGCGGCGGGGCCTCGCCACCTACTCGTAGATTCCGCCCGCCGCCGCTCACCTAGTTACATCGGCGACCTCCGGTATCCCCTCGGCCTTGCTCCTTGCCCGTCTTCCCGTCGCTGCTGTGGATCTTCCATAGTTCTTTGCCCAAAGCGTGGTTCGTCGGCGTACTTTCCATATTGCATTCTCGTCCTCACACCGTTTTAGACAAACACAACCGTGATGTTATCTTCCCTTAGGACAAGGAATATGCTTCTTTTTTGTCGTCGCATGTGTCATCAACTTTTATTGGCCAGTAACTGTTTCCTTTCTACTACCTCTTTTTTTGCAAACAGGGCTATCCATTTCACCTCATTGCTATTGCGACCTTTTGGTGAACTGCACAAATCACTTTTTTCTTAAGAGTGTTTTGTGCAGTTGTACTAAAATATCATCTGAACAGCGTCTCTACATTTGATTCAAGCTGCACAAAGGGAGATTGGTTTTGCTCTATCCTCCTCATCCAACTCGAGCCTAATCTTCTCCAACTAGTTAGTCTTAAGAGAGCGCAAGGTGACCGGCTTCTATTTGTGTGTTTATTGTTTCATCAGCAGTCCTCTATTATCGTAATCACACTTAATATCTTTGGAACAGGGACGCTCAACTCTATTTTAGTGGAACTGCACAAAATGATCGGAATGTTGCATGCTCAGACAGCTACTTTTTTCCCAACATGCCTTGTTGATTTAGGCAGATCTGGGGGACATTACTGCCAATGAAAGCATGGATCAATTTTAATTTAACACCTTCTCACAACCTGTCTTGAGTTGTGATGTAATTATTAGCTCGATCGCTAATAATTGACATGCATTAACAAGGAAGTTGGTTTTTATTGTTTACGAAAGAGCATCGATGGCAAGACACATGAAACAAAAGCTGAAAGCTCACACCATTGTACAATTTCATGTCATTTGGAAAATTATTTGTATAATCGTCAATTATGTAAACAAATAATGGAAGCATGATAACATGCCGAAGCCTCTTCATCATCGGGTCCATGTGCCATGCACAAAATTATACTCCTTCGTTCCTAAATATTTGTCTTTTACAAATTTCAAGCGGGCATACTTTAGAGTGTATATTCACTCATTTTGCTTCATATGTGTACTCCCTCCGTTCCTAAATATTCTATTTGTCTTTCTAGGGATTTCAACAAGTGACTACATACGGAGCAAAATGAGTGAATCTACTCTAAAATATCTATATACATCCTATGTGCAGTCCATTTGAAATCTCTAAAAGCCAAATATTTGAGTAGTCACTAGTTGAAATCTCTAGAAAGACAAATACTCAGTATATTTAAGAACCGAGGGGTAGTGCACACCTTTGGGAGACTCAGCCCGTCGTTCGCCACATTAATAGTGAGTAATGAGCGGTCAAATCATAAGCCCACCTTTCCCCTTGTAAGTTGCTCTGAAGAAGCAACCATCAATACGCTCTTCTTTGAATCCCTCATACTACTCCATCCGTCACTTTGCTTATCTGGTAGCAGCAGAAAAAAAAAAAAAAATCTGTGGGACCAAAGGCGACTAGCGATCGGCTGAAAAATAGCATTGGTAGTTATAGCACGGCGTCTATTACTAGAGGAAATAATGCGTACACACATGCATGTAGTGCTTCCACCTCGGTACACACATGCATGCACTTACTCACTCCGTGGTTATGCGGTACATGGAGAGAAAATTGTGGACTTGATTGCGGTTACCACGCCCTAATTAATTGAGCATTAAACCGAGCGCGTCTAAAGTCTCTCTGGTGGTGGAAATGCATTGAGAGAAATGCATCATAATGAAGCGCTCACTGTAAACTATGGCGGAGGGAGGTAGTATGAAGGTGCAAAACCAAATGCAGCGTATGGCGGTCGGTCAGCGCACCTCCTCTTGGCATATCAGCGACATGTGGGACAGGAGTGTGAGCAAACCGATCTCAATTGGCGGCAAAGAGCCAATCCGCCGTTCCTTGAGAGAGGCGAGGCGAGAACACATAGATGGGCTCGCATACGGAGGCCAAGATATATTCGAGCATGGTTGGTTGATCGATATCATTCATTACATGTTGGGCTGCCATTTTCCGCCCTTCTCCGGAATAGCGTGTACTTTATCAAAGATAAAAAAATAAAATCTGAGGCGGCTCCACCATGCGGTTCTAGTAGTAGTACTACTCGTACTCTGCGCTTGGCTCTTCGCCTCTTCGTGAAGTCGAACAATGATGGTACTCCGCATGTTGGGTACTACGGTGTATGCCTCGACAATCGACACGAATGGTGATGCATGTCCCCGAGGGTAGGTTGCATTAGTCAAAAGCGTAAGCAAGCTTCACCTTGTCTGCAAGCTTCTCCTCATTCTGCGAGTTGATGGGACACACCAAAAAGTAGTGCTAGTCCATACTCCTCCATTCCGGTTAATATGGCTTAATCTTTTTTGCGGGTAAATGAGAGAGCTTTATTAATATATAAGCATTCTTAGGACGATCAGCCAAGACACTTTGGTCACTAGGGCGAGGTACCCATGAAAAGAAGTAGAAGCGAGGTGTTTCATCAAGCCAGCTCTCGGCCACATTCAAGTGCAGCAAGCACGGTTACATACGAATCGCCGCAAGGTTTCTTGACCTGTTTACATGCTGAATAACAAAAAGAGGAAATATTACGGCGCTACTATTTGTAACAGGATATGAGCCAAAATTAAGCGAGAATTGTGGCGAGTGTTCCATGCAATCAACTTCCATTATCACATGTGAGAGCGCTCTAAGAGAACCAAATGTGTTGAAGATTGCTTTATCACATTTAAAATTATAATAAGAGTGTAGGCGCTCCTCCATCCGGTTCCTAGTACTAGTATAGTGCGTACCTTTATAGACTATAGTAGTAGTACTAGTAAACTTTGCGCTTGGTTGTTAAGCCTATTAGTGAAGTCGAACAATAATAGCACTAGTAATATAGTGTATGCTTCTAGCAATCGACACGAATTAAGCATTTGCCCGTCCACACTTTGGCGAGGAGAGCTTGCATTAGTCAAAAGTTTCTCCTTGTCCTGCGAGCCACGGCGCACAAGCTTCTCCCGTCCTGCAACCTTCTCGTTAAGCAAGTTGGCGGGACACAACAAAGTAATGCTAGTCCATAGTGCCTCCTCTACGGTTAATATGGCTTAATTTCAAATTGTTGGAAATATGCCCTAGAGGCAATAATAAAATGGTTATTATTATATTTCTTTGTTCATGATAATTATGCATTATTCATGCTATAAGCTGTGTTATCCGGAAATCGTAATACGTGTGAATGCATAGACCACAACATGTCCTAGTAAGCCTCTAGTTGACTAGCTCGTTGATCAGCGAGATAGTCATGGTTTCTGACTATGGACATTGGATGTCATTGATAACGGGATCACATCATTAGGAGAATAATATGATGGACAAGACCCAATCCTAAGCATAGCTCAAAGATCGTGTAGTTCGTTTAGCTAGAGCTTTTCCAAATGACAAGTATCATTTCCTTAGACCATGAAATTGTGCAACTCCGGATACCGTAGGAGTGCTTTAGGTGTGTAAGCGTCACAAAATGGCTGGGTGACTATAAAGGTACACTCTGGTATCTCGAAAGTGTCATTGGGTTGTACGAATCGAGGCTAGGATTTGTCACTCCGTATGGCGGAGAGGTATCCTTGGGCCCACTCGGTAATGCATCATCATAATGAGCTCAATGTGCCCAAGTGTATGGTCACGGGATCATGCATTACTGATCTGAGTAAAGTGACTTGCGTGCTTGAGATTAAGCGAGGTATTGGGATACGATGATCGAATCTCGGGCAAGTAACATACCGATTGACAAAGGAATTGTATATGGGATTGATTGAATCCTCGACATCATGGTTCATCAGATGAGATTATCGAGGAGCATGAGGAGCCAACATGGGTATCCAGATCCGCTGTTGGTTATTGACGGGAGGCGTCTCGGTCATATGCGCATGTCTCCCGAACCGTGAGGTCTACACATAAGGTTAGGAGGCGCTAGGGTTGTAGAGATATAAGTATGCAGAAAAATGAAAGTTGTTCGGATCCGGATGAGATCCGGACGTCACGAGGAGTTCGGAATGGGCGGAGGTAAAGAATTATATATGGGAAGTCGAGTTTGACCATCGAGAAAGTTTGGGGTCACCGGTATTGTCTGGGACCACGAAAGATCTGAGGTTCCACGGGTGGGGCCACCTATCTGGAGGGCCCGTGGGCTGAAGTGGGAGGAACCAGCCTGGTGGGCTGGTGCGCCCCTGGGCCCCTGCGCCTGGGGTTGGGAACCCTGGGGAGGCGCCTCCACTGCCTTGGGGGCAAGGCACCCCCTGGCGCCCCCCCTAGGAGATCCCATCTCCTGGGGCCAGCGCCCCTTGGGGACCCTATATATAGAGGGGGGGAGGAGGCAGCCGCACCCTTGCATGGCGCCTCCTTCCCCTTGCTACCTCTCCATCCCATGGGCGCTTGGCGAAGCCTGCGGGATCCTGCTGCATCCACCACCACACCGTCGTGCTCTGGATCTCCGTCAACCTCTCCTCCCCCTTGTTGGATCAAGAAGGAGGCGTCTTCCTCAACCGTCGTGTGTTGAGCGGAGGTGCTGTCCATTCAGCACTAGGATCATCGGTGATTTGGATCACGGCGAGTCGACTCCCTCAACCCCGTTCTCTTGAGCGCTTCCGCTCATGATCTACAAGGGTATGTAGATGCACTCCTTTCTCTCGTTGCTAGATGAACTTATAGATTGATCTTGGTGAAAGCGTAGAAATTTTTATTTTCGCAACATTCCCCAACAGTGGCATCATGAGCTAGGTCTGTCGTAGTTCTCTTTGCGAGTAGAACACAATTTGTTGTGGGCGTAGATGTTGTAAGCTTTCTTGCAACTACTAGTCTTATTTTGCTTCAGCGGTATTGTGGGATGAAGAGGCTGGGTGACCTTACATGCGCTTCGTGAGACAGGTTCCACCGGTGACATGCACTAGTTGCATAAGGTGGCTAGCGGGTGTCTGTCTCTCCACTTTAGTTGGGCGGATTCGATGAAAAGGGTCCTTATGAAGGGTAAATAGAAGTTGACAAATCACGTTGTGGCTTTTACGTAGGTAAAGCGTTCTTGCTAGAACCCTATTGCAGCCACGTAAAACATGCAACAACAATTAGAGGACGTCTAACTTGGTTTTGCAGCATGTGATGGTGATGTGATATGGCCAAAAGTTGTGATGAATGATGAATGATATATATGTGATGTATGAGATCATCTTCTTGTAATAGGAATCACGACTTTCATGTCGATGAGTATGACAACCGGCAGGAGCCGTAGGAGTTGTCTTAATTATTGTATGACCTGCGTGTCATTGATTCAACGCCATGTAATTACTTTACTTTATTGCTAAACCGTTAGCTATAGTAGTAGAAGTAATAGTTGGCGACAACTTCATGGAACACGATGATGGAGCTCATGATGATGGAGATCATGGTGTCAAGCGGTGACAAAGATGATCATGAAGCCCGAAGATGGATATCAAAGGAGCTATATGATATTGGCCATATCATGTCACTACTATTTGATTGCATGTGATGTTTATCATGTTTTTGCATCTTGTTTACTTAGAGCGACGGTAGTAAATAAGATGATCCTCATAATAATTGCAAGAAAGTGTTCCCCCTAGCGTGCACCGTTGCGAAGGTTCGTTGTTTGAAGCACCGCGTGATGATCGGGTGTGATAGATCCTAACGTTGAATACAGCGGGTGTAAGCCAGATTTACACATAATACACTTAGGTTGACTTGATGAGCCTAGCATGTACAAACATGGCCTCGAACACGGAGGACCGAAAGGTCGAGCATGAGTCGTATAGAAGATCGATCAACATGGAGATGTCCACCGATGTCGACTAGTCCGTCTCACGTGATGATCGGACCACGACCTAGTTGACTCGGATCATGTTTCACTTAGATGACTAGAGGATGTCTAATCTGAGTGGGAGTTCATTAAATAATTTGATTAGATGAACTTAATTATCATGAACTTAGTCTAAAATCTTTACAATATGTCTTGTAGATCAAATGGCCCATGTTACCCTCAACTTCAATGCGTTCCTAGAAAACCAAGCTGAAAGATGATGGCAACAACTATCGGACTGGGTCGGAACACGAGATCATCCTCATAGCTGCCAAGAAAGATTATGTCCTAGAAGCACCGCTAGGTGAAGCACCAATCAAGAGAACCAAGGCGTTATGAGCGCTTGGCGGTCTCGTCTGATGATTACTCCCTCGTTCGGTGCGGCATGCTTTACAGACTTAGAACCGGGGCTCCAAAAGCGTTTTGAGCAACGCGAACATATGAGATGTTGAAGAGCTGAAAATGGTTTTCAAGCTCATGCCGAGTCGAGAGATATGAAGTCTCCGACAAGTTCTTCAGCTGTAAGATGGAGGAAAATAGTTACATTAGTGAGCACATACTCAACATATGCAGGTTGCTGGCCGCTTGACTCGGCTGGAGTTAATCTCCGGATGGCCGTGATCGTGTGAGAATCCTTGATCGCTTCCACCGAGCTACAATAGCTTTGTGATGAACTTCAATATGCAAGGGATGGAAAAGACCATTCATGAGGTATATTCAATGCTGAAATCAGCGAGGTAGAGATCAAAAGGAACATCAAGTGTTGATGGTGAATAAAACCACTAAGTTCAAGAAAGGCAAGGATAAGAAGAACTTCAAGAATGACGGCAAGCGAGTTGCCGCGCTCGGTAAGCCGATTCTGGGAAGAAGTCAAACAATGGACCCAAGCACGAGGTGAGTGCTTTTATTGCAAGGGAAGTGGTCACTAGAAGCGGAACTGCCCCAAGTACTTAGCGGACAAGAAGGCCGGCAAAACCAAAGGTATATTTGATATACATGTAATTGATGTGTACCTTACCGGTGCTCATAGTAGCTCATGGGTATTTGATACGGTGCGGTTGCTCATATTTGTAACTCAAGCGAGGCTGCGAGGCTGCGAGAATAAGCGGAGGCTGGCGAAGGACAAGGTGACGATCTTGGCGTCGGGAATGGTTCCAAGGTCGATGTGATGCGCCGTCGACACGCTACCTCTACATTTACCTCTGAGGATTAGTTTGAAACCTCAATAATTGTTATTTAGTACCAGCTTTGAGCATGAACATTGTATCGGATCTCGTTTAATCGATATGGCTACTCATTTAAATCCGAAAATAATGGTTGTTCTATTTATATGAGAGATATGTTTCATGGTCATGCCCGATGGTCAATGGTTTATTCTTAATGAATCTTGAGCGTGATGTTACACATATTCATAGTGTGAATACCAAAAGATGTAAAGTTGATAACGATAGTCCCACATACTTGTGGCACTTGCCATTAGTCACATTGGTGTCAAGCGCATGAAGAAGCTCCATCTGATGGACTTTTAGAGTCTCTCGATTATGAATCATTTGACACATGCGAACCATGCCTCATGGGAAAAATGACCAAGACTCCGTTCTCGGAACAATGGGCGAGCAACCAACTTATTGGAAATCATACATCTTGATGTATGCGGTCCAATGGCGTTGAGGCTCATCGGAGGATATCCTTATGTTCTCACTCTCCTTGATGACTTAAGTAGATATGGGTATGTCTACTTGATGAAATACAAGTCTGAGACCTTTGAAAACTTCAAGGAATTTCAGAATGAGGTAGAGAATCAAGCGTGACCGAAAGATAAAGTTCTTCTGATCAGATCATGGAGGAGAATATTTAAGTCATGAATTTGGTACGCACTTAAGTAAGTGTGGAATCGTTTCACAACTCACGCCGCTGGAAGACCTCGGCGTAGCGGTGTGTCGAGCGTCGTAATCACACTCTATTGGATATGGTGCGATCTATGATGTCTCTTACCGATTTACGCTATCATTTTGGGGACACGCTCTAGAGACAGCTACATTCACTTTAAATAGGGCACCGTCTAAATCCGTTGAGGCGACACCGTATGAATTATGGTTTGGCAAGAAACCTAAGTTATCGTTTCTAAAAGTTTGGGGATGTGATGCTTATGTCAAGAAACTTCAACTGAAAAGCTCGAACCAAGTCGAAAAATCGTCTTCATAGGATACCCTAAGGAAACCATTGGGTATACCTTCTACTTAAGATCCGAAGGAAGATCTTTGTTGCCAAAGCGGGTCCTTTACGGAAAGAGTTTCTCTCGAAAGAATTAAGTGGGAGGAAAGTAGAGCTTGATGAAGTATTACCTCTTGAAGCGGTAAGTAGCGCCTCGGGAAGATGTTCTGTGGTGCCTACACCGACAAGATAGGAGGTTAATCAAGATACTTGGATCAAGCTCCTCTTGAACCCGAAGGTCCACAAGGACACGTTCCGCACAGTGGTGCAGCAACCTGTCTTGGAAATCATGTTGTTGAACAACGGTGAACCTTGAACTATGAAGAAGTGATGGCGGGCCCGATTCCAACAAATGGCTTGAAGCCATGCAATCCAAGATAGGATCCATGTATGAAAACAAAGTATGGACTTTGACAGACTTGCACGATGATCGGTCGCGATAGAAAACAAATGGATCTTTAAGAAGAAGATGGGCGTGGATGGTAATGTTACCATCTATAAAGCTCGACTTGTCGCTAAGGGTTATCGGCAAGTTCATGGGATTGACTACGATGAGACTTTCTCTCCGTGCGAAGCTGAAGTCGTCTGAATCATGTTAGCAATTGCCGCATACTATGATTATGAGATATGGCAAATGGGCGTCAAAATGGCATTCCTTACGGCCATCTTAAGGAAGAAGCTGTATATGATGCAGCGGAAGGTTTTGTCGACCACGAGAATGCTAACAAGGTATGCAAGCTCCAGCGATCCATTTATGGGCTGGTGCAAGCATCTCGGAGTTGGAACATTCACTTTGATGAGATGATCAAAGCGTTTGGGTTTATCTTGAGACTTATGGAGAAGCCTGCGTTTACAAGAAAGTGGGTGGGAGCTCTGTGGCATTTCTCATATTATATGTAGATGACATACTTTTGATGGGAAATGATATAGAACTTTTGGACAACATTAAGGCCTACTTGAATAAGTGTTTTTCAATGAAGGACCTTGGAGAAGCTGCTTACATATTAGGCATCAAGATCTATAGGGATAGATCAAGGCGCCTCATAGGTCTTTCACAAAGCACATACTTGATAAGATATTGAAGAAGTTCAATATGGATCAGTCAAGAAAGGGTTCTTGCTGTATTGCAAGGTGTGAGATTGAGCTCGGCTCAATGCCCGACCTGGCGAGAAGATAAAGAAGAGATGAGTGTCATCCCTATGCCTCAACCATAGGGTCTATTATGTATGCCATCTTTGTGTACGGACCTGATGTAAACCTTGCCGTAAGTTTGGTAGGAAGGTACCAAAGTAATCCCGGCAGGAACCTTTGGACAGCGGTCAAGAACATCCTAAAGTACGAAAAGGACTAAGGATATGTTTCTCGTTTATGGAGGTGACGAAGAGCTCGTCGTAAAGGGTTACGTCGGCGCTAACCCGACACAGATCTGGATGACTCTAAGTCACAGACGGATCGTGTATATTTTGAATGGTGGGGCGATGGCTAGTGCGATTTGCAAGCAAAGCGTCGTGGCGGGATCTACATGTGAAGCGAGTACATGGCGGCCTCGGAGGCAGCGCATGAAGCAATCTGGGTGAAGGAGTTCATCACCGATCTAGGAGTCATACCCAATGCGCGGGGCGATCGCACTCTTACGTGACAACCTTTGGAGCTATTGCACTTGCCAAGTAGCCGGGTTTCACAAGAAGACCGGGCACATCAGCGTCGCTTCAACTCCATACGTGAAAATGTTCAAGATGGATACATAGATATTTGTAAAGTACTTACGGATCTGAATGTAGCAGATCCGTTGACTAAACTCTCTCCCTAGAAAAACATGATCAACACGAGCGCTATGGGTGTTCGATTCATCACAATGTAACTAGAATATTGACTCTAGTGCAAGTGGGAGACTGTTGGAAATATGCCCTAGAGGCAATAATAAAATGGTTATTATTATATTTCTTTGTTCATGATAATTATCATTATTCATGCTATAAGCTGTGCTATCAGGAAATCATAATACTGCGTGTGAATGCATAGACCACAACATGTCCTAGTAAGCCTCTAGTTGACTAGCTCGTTGATCAACAAATAGTCATGGTTTCGACTATGGACATTGGATGTCATTGATAGCGGGATCACATCATTAGGAGAATGATGTGATGGACAAGACAATCCTAAGCATAGCTCAAAGATCGTGTAGTTCGTTTAGCTAGAGCTTTTCCAAATGACAAGTATCATTTCCTTAGACCATGAGATTGTGCAACTCCGGATACCATATGAGTGCTTTGGGTGTGCCAAAGCGTCCTGGCATGTTGGGTGACTATAAAGGTACACTCGGGTATCTCCGAAAGTGTACATTGGGTTGTACGAATCGAGGCGGGATTTGTCACTCCGTATGCGGAGAGGTATCTCTGGGCCCACTCGGTAATGCATCATCATAATGAGCTCAAGCGTGACCAAGTGTCGGTCACGAGATCATGCATTCTGATCTGAGTAAA
This sequence comes from Aegilops longissima, assembly GCA_021605205.1. Lineage (NCBI taxonomy): Eukaryota > Viridiplantae > Streptophyta > Magnoliopsida > Poales > Poaceae > Aegilops > Aegilops longissima. Next base: position 74,171 of record JAHIAM010000815.1, read on the forward strand.
GTGACTTGCGATATGCGAGATTAAGCGAGGTATTGGGATCGCGATCGAATCTCGGGCAAGTAATGTACCGATTGACAAAGGGAATTGTATATGGGATTGATTGAATCCTCGACATCGTGGTCGATGAGATCATCGAGGAGCATGTAGGAGCCAACATGGGTATCCATATCCGCTGTTGGTTATTGACGGGAGGCGTCTCGGTCATATGCGCATGTCTCCCGAACCGTAGGGTCTACACATAAGGTTAGGAGGCGCTAGGGTTGTAGAGATATAAGTATGCAACAAACGAAAGTTGTTGGTCTCGAATGGGATCCCGGACGTCACGAGGAGTTCGGAATGGTCGGAGGTAAAGAATTATATGTGGGAAGTCGAGTTTGACCATCGGGAAAGTTTGGGGTCACGGTATTGTCAGGGACCACGGAAGGTCGAGGTCCACGGGTGGGGCCACCTATCCCGGAGGGCCCGTGGGCTGAAGTGGGAGGAACCAGCCCCTAGTGGGCTGGTGCGCCCCCCAGGCCCCTGCGCCTAGGGTTGGGAACCCTGGGGAGGCGCCTCCACTGCCTTGGGGCAAGGCACCCCTTGGCCGCCGCCCCCTAGGAGATCCCATCTCCTGGGGCGGCGCCCCCCCTTGGGCACCCTATATATAGAGGGGGGAGGGAGGGCAGCCGCACCCTTGCACTTGGCGCCTCCCTTCCCCTTGCTACACCTCTCCATCCCTTGGGCAGCTTGGCGAAGCCTGCGGGATCCTGCTGCATCCACCACCACGCCGTCGTGCTCTGGATCTCCGTCAACCTCTCCTCCCCTTTGCTGGATCAAGAAGGAGGAGGCGTCTTCCTCAACCGTCGTGTGTTGAGCGGAGGTGCTGTCCGTTCAACACTAGGATCATCGGTGATTTGGATCACGGCAGTCGACTCCCTCAACCCCGTTCTCTTGAACGCTTCTACTCGCGACCTACAAGGGTATGTAGATGCACTCCTTTCTCTCGTTGCTAGATGAACTCATAGATTGATCTTGGTGAAAGCGTAGAAATTTTTATTTTCTGCAGCGTTCCCCAACACAAATGAGATAAATACAGCATGCATCCTTTGTATATTTGTAAAAATCTTGTCGATGGACTTCATAATCGCTCATTGCACTCAATATATATATTTTCCGGTGTTTATCGGTCACTAGCTCACCACTGGCTGAGTATGTGTGTGCATGCACGTGTAGGTTGAGCACTTGGCGTGACCGTGTGTGTTCCGTCATGTGCTCGGACATGCATGCATTAGGGCATCGCGCGCGTTTTGCGTCCATGTATGCGTGTATTTGTTGCATACGTGGGGGGAGTATGTAGGGGCCACTAAGGGCGGTCAAATCACCACGATAAGTTAGTCGGAAGAAGCAACCATCATTTCACTCTTGAATGACACGTCATAATATATAATGGTTGATATGGAGAAAAAACCACTATATATACACTAGCAGGAGCCTAAGCTACAAGCACCTTGCTTAGGTTGCTCTCTTCACAAGCATAGAGCAGCGGGCCTGATCCCACGGTGGGGAAGGAACAATGTTCTCGTGAAGCCTTGATCGACATCGGCGAGGGAAAACCCACGATCGGTGCGTCCCAATCGGGGATCACTGCGTATGGGCGATGCCGCATCCCAACCGCCCTTCTAGCTACAGCCCGGCGTCCCGGTAGTCCATCTTCCTTTTGGAGCCAGCTTGCTCCCCTTGCCGTAGCTCCATCTCCATGTCGATCTTTCTCTACTTCTACGGCTTCTACTTGTGATGAGTTTATGTCTCATGAACTAGTGCGATACTATTATTCTAATCACACTTATTCAATATCTTTGGCATCGGGGATGCTCGGGCCGATTTTAGTGGGCGCACAAAAGCATCGTATGATCCGAGGGTGCCATCATCTTTCCTTGACGAGGTTATACGGCAGGAAATTAAATCATGTTTAGGGTTTAGGGTTTAAGTCGTAGTGACCCCATCGGTAGTTTTCTTTCGTTGCGCTCTCAAAACTTTTTCTTTAGTTGTGAAGTAAATATTGGCTATGATCGTGAATCATTGAGATGCATCGACATGCGTGTTAGTTTTCCTTTGTATTTGATGGAATGTTGTAGCAGGGCAACCTTGGAATAGGAATGAAAATGGAGTGGAAAGTTTCCGTTTTACGGAGAAAAAATGGAAGCGGAAGAAACCAACGTTCGTTTAGTTGGATCACGCCATCGAGCAAAACCAGCGTTTAAATCACGCTTTGTCGTGTTCGTGTCTCACCCTCCTCCACGGCTCAACCCCCACGGTGCGCTCGGCATGCCACTCACGCAAACCGGTATCGATAACTTTCCGCTTTTGCTTGTCGATGGATCGCGCCATGGAGTACTAGCACTCTTGGAAGAGATTGGCGAGTTGGGGAGGACAACTAACTATATACGGACTCCCAAGAACTTTTACATGCATGTCGTAGCGGCTATTGCGACCTTTGAACACGGGCAGCAGCGTGCACCGGAAGCGGCGAGGCGGCGCTGTCTCGGCAGCCCCGCTTCAATGCGGCGCCGGTGAGAGGTCGCGTCCGCTCTGGCGGGCATGAATGCGCCTTGGCTGTTTGAGGCGGGAAGCAGCGGGTGATGAAGAGGTTCGGGTTGGTCGGGGTGGCCGTGGCAGCGGTCGTATGTGCGCAAACAAGAGATGATTCGTTAATATTGCTGCACATATAATTAACAACGTGAATAATGTGCCGATTGGACAAATATGATTGGAGATGGAGATGGAAATGGAATTTTATGTAAACACGGATATGCATGTCTATGTCTATGTGTGTGTGCGGCGACTCTCGCGACACAGGGCGGGCGTGTTTTGATCAAGTTTTCTTTCTTGATACGTTAGAAAATCGTCTAATTCACATCTAGATGTTATTTAAGGATATCACATCTAAGATCCCACAAGTATATAATGTAGCAACAAGAAACAAAAAATACTAGGAAAAAATAGACCACAAGCAGTGAACATCAACTTAGATGTGACATAACTATGTCACATCTAGATGTATCCTAAACAGACCCTTAAAAATTGTCCGCCAGTTTTCGTTTCTTTTTTTCGAGGAGCAGCGTATTCTATTTAAAACCACTGCTACGGAGAGATTTTTTACTCCATTATAGCCTCTTGTTTGATAGAGTTTCTCGCGTCTCGCTCTCTCACCCTCTCCATATCAAAACAAGATGGCAGTGTCCCTCTATCTCTCTCCTCACCGGTGGTCATAGATCCGGCGAATCCCGTTAAGCTGCGGGAGGTGAGGAGGTGCAGCGTTAGCGTTATCGCTGTCGGTGACGGAGGAAGCTGATCGCATCGTCCTCTCGGGCCGGCTGCCTGGCGGGACGAAGATCCTCCGCGCCCTTGTTAGCTGCCGTCGTGTGGGCAGATCTCGCCCGCCCCTAAGCGACATCTCGCCCACGAGGTATAACTTCTTGTCTTGGTCCAGCTCCCAGTCGCTGCGTGTGGGTTTTCTTCTGTCGACTACTCCCCAGCTCCCCATGCATAGTAGCTAGGGTTAGCGGCTGGTCCAACATCACCTACTAGTACTATTATAGAGAAATACCACTCAAAAGTTGTCACGATTTATGCCTCGGTGGAGGTATACATGTTGTTCGACAAAAAGTACATGGTGGTTGTGCGGTCATTGTCCATATGGTGGTAGTACTATCCTTTGGTTAAATGAAGAAATGCTTTTTTCTCGGGTATCCTGGTTTAGTTCCCATCAAGATAATTATGATGCTTACATTTGTTGGTGTACTTTTCATTAATTCTTATTGACAATTGAGATGTCGTTGCTAACCCTTTTTATATTTTTGGAAACAGCGATCGTGTCTCCATACCGGGCATGTCTTCCTCAATTTTAGTGGAACTGCACAAAATTGGATGGCCATTGTTGTTCCGCCTCTTGTCCTCTGCCACGTGGTTCTTCCTTCCTCGAGCTTGATTCTTGAGAAAAGCAGACCACGGTGAGGATTTGTCGAACTTCATAGGTGCCTCACCCAAACTTGATGCCAAATGGATGATGCATCACCACGATGACCTATCGATGCTCATGGTTGCGCCTCATGGTTGCGTCGGTGGTGAAGTGATCGATTTTCAATGAAAAACAAGTTGTCTTCCATCGATTGCTCTTTGCTTATTACGCACAAAGATGATATCCTTCGCAGATTCACCTTGGTTGCGTTGGAGCGCGATGCGTCTTTCACGTTGGTGCAATTTTATCACACAATTGGCCATGAACCAAATTTTTCCTCGAAGAAGGATCGACGTTGGTACTAAGAGCATAAGTTTTGTATTGATTTCTAAGCCTTCTCACAACTTTGTCTCCAGCTCCCCTGTAATTTTATTGGTCCAGCTATTAACTTTGAATTAAAAATGGTGTGGATTAAAAACCGGATGGGCGTAGTAGCCCTCCATTTTATTTACTCCGCATATTAGATTTGGTGAAGTCAAACTTTGTAATACTCTCAAACCTTTCCGATAATTAAAATTAAAATTCTTTATTTGTACACACTCTCACACGTTTCCGATAATTTGGCGCATGTGTGGTTGTTCATAAGGGAGGTAGTGTACCACGTGAAGGGCGAGGAAGTGCGACCGGGGCGCATGGGCGTGGATCGTTAGTTCATCGGAGTAGTACTAGTTTTCTTCACTGTTTATTAAATAAAGAGTTTAGTTTCGTACTTACACAATTTAAAAGCGATTGTTGTGGAGAGAATAAGAAAACCACTCCACTATATATTAGTCGTATACGAGAGTACTATATGGGCGCATCTTCATTGACTTAGTGCACTGCCTTGGTTTATGACAGGTGGGCCCAAAATGTGGTAGGCTCACTGTCATACAGCCAAAGGTAAGTGCGATGGCTACCGAGCTCGATCCGTACTATAGTAGTATATATATAGCGGGAGCCTCAGCGCTTGTTAGCTAGGGTTTGCACTCTCCACCGCTCGCACTACATATATGTTACCTTTGGAGGCTCGGCGTTCATTTGCTAGGGTTTGCTATATTCACAGTCTCTCACCCTCTCTTTACAGATCTAAACAAGACTGCATTGGCCTCTTGCCTCTCTCCCCCTCACGGTGGTGAAGGAGGCGTCCATATCCCGTCGCACCGTGAAGGGGAGGAGGTGCAGCGTTCACTCTATCGCCTTCGGCGAGGGAGGCAATCCACTGCCGGCTGTGCTGTTCTCTTTCACCCAGCGCCTGTGCGGGAGGGCCACCAATCCCTTCTTCCTGGATGCCGTACGTAGTGTGGGCTGATCCGGCCTCCCGCCGCACGCCTTGCCACATCCCGACGACCCTAAGGTATAAGTTTCTTTGAAACCGTCGTTGCTCTAGCTGCATGTGGATCTTTTTCGATCTGTAGTCGAATCTAGGTCTTGGTTCAAAGCTGAAAGAAGGGTGCGGTGGGCTGGAGCAAGAATCTAGGACATGGTTCAATGAGGAAAGGAGGGGCAGAAAGTAGTATAGACTGGCTATCCAGCCGCTTTGTAGGTCGAAAAGGGAAAAAGGGGGTAACCCAGTACACACATCTGTAAGGAACCGATCTCTTTGTTGAAAAGGGAAAGAAAGCGGGGGTCGGGTAGTTTGTGCGAGGACTAGATTTGCTGCCCTCACATAGGAAGAAGGTTCAAAGAGAACAAATATGGGACCAGCGCATATATCTGCTTGGCTACATACTCTGCATCACCCATTTATATGTGTGGGCCTTTTACATGGTAATGGCATGTCCCATACAACTATTTTCTGTTGTTAATCTAAGAATGCCGCGGAAAATTGAAGCAATGCCCTTTGTTAAAAGTAAATTACATTTTTAACAAATGTTGTTTCAAGAGAATGTCTCATTAATATGAATCAATGCAACCGTTTAGAAATGCTCTTGTCCTACTTTGTTTTCCATCCAAGATAAGTTAGATGCTTCTTTACTGTCACCGTTTGTTTCATCCTCCTTTATCGGCAAGTAATTGTTTCCTTTTTGCCTCTGTTAAAACAGGGGTGTCGATTCAACTTGTTGCTATTCGACATTTTGTAGCTACTCGAAACACTTATGTTTTAAGAGTGTTTTGTGCAGTTCAACTTGAATGTCACACGGTGACTTTGCTTAATTTTGGTGGAACTGCACAAAAGGAGATCGAGATTAGTTTCAGTCTTCGTGGTGAGTTGTTTCAAATCTTGGTCTCAACCACATGATGTGCGATGTGCTTTGAGATGTTGTGTTACTTGTTTTGGTACTGTTTTAAATAAATGTTGAATTGAAGCTATTGTATTGCTGTCTTTTCCCATTAAGTATTGAACAAAATGGGACCAACCCGGACATGATGTGATGCGGAGCATCCCGATCATCCCATGGATCTACAACCGTCTCATCAAGAGCCAAGAGGACCCATGACACGAGCTAGAGCTAGAGCTCTCGAGCGAGGTGACTTCCTTCCTTAGTTATATCACATATGACCCCTCGAGACATGGCTACTACCTAAGTCCGATATGCTATGCATCATTAGGTGTCAAGAGGAACCTTCCGAAGATGCGCGTGAAGGCAGACGAGCCGCCAAGTCCATGGATGAAGAGGACCACGAAGCGGGCAAGTTCACCCTCCGGGCCCGGACATCCGGCCCCTGGAGCGCCAACACCGCAGCCGCAGCCAGCGGGGAACCCTACGGGGCGGACATCCGGCCACGGGCCCGGACATCCGGCCCAGCCGGATATCCGGCGAAGCCGAAATCGGCGCCACTCACCGAATCGGCGAAGTGGCATCCTCGGCCCGGACATCCGGCCCTGACCCGGACATCCGGCGCCTCCTGAAGCCGGACATCCGCCCGATGCGGACATCCGGCTCCACTGTCTGCGCCGCGATAAGGGCGAGGCCCATGTACCTCTTCGCCCCTAGACTATATATACTCCATCCCTTCCTCTTTCTAGGGTTAGCTTAGGTTTAGCTCATGTTTGTGTGAGAGCCTTGCTCATCCACTTGGTTACTTCTCCTCGGAGCTCGGGACCTCTTGGAGAAAGATCCCCAGCGGATTCAAGACCCCCTTCTAGGGTGGACCCCATCAAGACCTCCTCTCGGAGAAGAACGGCTACTCGTGTATCCTTACCTTTGTTGATTGTGATCATATGTATCTCTTTGCGTTCGGTGATCTAGCACTTGTGTGATTGATTCCTTGTTGGTTGAGCGATCTCTCTCTCTCTCTCTCTCGTTTCCTCCGTGTTTCCCTTTGTTCTTCCGCGTGTTCTTCATGATTCCCCGTAGGATCCACTCCAAACGTGAAAAATCATCCACGTAGGGTTCCGCCCTACATCATCTTGGTATCATGAGCCACGTTGATCACGTTTTTGGAGCCCCTACCCCTCTTTTTCTAGCTTGATTTTGTTGATTTCGTCCTAAATCCGAAAATCCCCACCAAAAATAGCCCCAAATTTTTTTGTGATTTGTTGGTGTGATGAAGTTTTGTTGGATTTGATCCATGATTTCGTGTGTTGCAGTAGATCTAGCATTCCCCACCTTTTCCACAATTTCCATCCACAAAATCGCCGAATTTTGCCCGTGTTTGACCTCTCACGCGGTGTTCATCGAGTTCGTCCACGAATCCAGAGCCCGGACATCCGGCCCGACCAGCCCGGACATCCGGCACCCCGGACATCCGGCTTCCAGCCCAGACATCCGGCCCCTGGCAGCAGCAACTCCCATCCACCACCTCGTTTACCGCCTAATTCTCGCCAAATTTTGTCCCGGTGCCCACATACACTTCCACATACCTCCACCACTTCCGCATAACACCACCATAGCCTTTCCCACTACCAACTCCGACAATGTTGCCAAATTTTGCTTTGAGAATTTGAGTTGGGGTTTCAGTATCCTTTTGTGTTTGGCTATCTAGAGTGCAGTTCAACATCAACATCACCACCGCTCATCTTCGCCAAGGGCGGTAACATAAATCGACATCTTTTTCATAACATGCAATTGCATTGATAACCATCATAGCCAATCTTTTGCGTTGCTTACCCATCGAGACTAGCCATTGAGTATTGCCGACAGCGTGACTTGTGCACATTAGTGATCATACTCCATAGCATACATACCATACCAAAGTGGTGCATATCTTGGCATCAACTTGTGTGTCACAAAGTTGTCATCGCATACACAATTGCTATCTTGGTTAGTGAAGTTTTGCATGAGAAAAGAGCTCAAAGAGAAAGAGCCAATCAAGATTTTAAGCAAAAGAAAGATAAGCAAAGAGCTTATGAGCAAGAACCATAGCATCATACAACATTAAGATTGTCATACTTGATCATCTTGGATCAACACATCGAAACACCATACATATAGCATATTTGGGATAGAAGTCGTTGCATTTTGCTTAGTAGGTTGTGCACAAGTTAGTATCCGTCTATTGTGCAATCGTGCTAGCGTCTCTCTAGTGTTGTGCAACAAGAGCATCTTGGTGAATTCCACATTTTGGCTCATCCTTGGTTGCATAACCCCATATTATCTATTTGCGTGTGTGTTTCCGTGTACCATATCTTGCTATTGGTCTACTTGTTGCATTTGCAAATTTGTGAATCATTTCCAACATTATTGAGTCTCACTTACAATTGCATCAAATTTTGTGCCACCATCCTAACCGAGCTCCACCATAAGATTTTATTTGTGTAGGTGTGAGAACCGACAAAATTGGTACCAATAGTGCTATTTCATTGTCCGCATTTGAGTGAACTTGATTCATCATCAACATCGGTCAAAGGTACATTGGTATAAGTTCTTCTCCGTTCTACCACTCACATTTTGTTTGGAATGATGGATAGGCCAAGTACTTCTACCAACCCACTCTTCCTCGAGCAAGGCGACGACATGTCATCATCGTCACCAAAACCACCTCTTTGGTTCTAGCGAGCATTGCACCAAGAACAACAAGCAATGAGCAACGCATCGACAACCTCGCCACCGACTTACGACTCTCCGAGCAACGTACAAGAGACTACTTTGACAACAAGTTCGACGCTCACAAGCAAGAGAATGATGCAAGAATGGACGAGATCTGCGCCTTGATGAGAAACCGGCATCATTCAACTTATTCATCATCAAGGCGAGACCCGATCGAGTCGACACTCGGCGACACCTTCTCGACTCAAGTACACCTACTTGAACACTCTTCGTCATGCCGCGTCAAGATCGTCATGCATCTCGCAACCCGCTACATGACAAGCATTCACAAGAGCAAGTTGATGATCAAGTTCCTCGTCCTCAATCAAACCAAGCCGCGTTTGCTCAAGCTCAAGAACGACAACGTCTTCGTCGCCAACAAGAGGAAGAACGAGTGCGTCTACACCAAGACGAACAAGATGCCAAGGCTCAACGTCTTCAATAACAACAACGTGAATCGCAAGCTCTTGAGGCGCAATGTGCCCTTCAAGAATCAAGTAGAGCCCTTTGAGAAGAAATCCAAGAGAGGAACTACCAACCTCATGGACAACGTCAAGTTCCTCAAGCTCCTCCACAAGCTCGTCAAGCTCCACTTCAACCTCAAGTTCAACAAGAGCAAGTTGATCATGGTCTTCCTCCACGCCAAGAGCAATATGAAGACAATTACAATCCACGTCAAGGGCGTCATCACCAACATCGCCAACAACACAATGAAAACAGCGCTTCTGGCAAGCTAAAATTCACCATGCCCAAGTTCAACGGAAGCAATGACCCGAAGACTATCTCGCATGGGCATTGAAGGTTGACAAAATCTTCCGGTTGCACAACTACGAGGAAGCGAAGAAAATCGCTATGGCATCACTTGAGTTCCAAGACTATGTGCTCATATGGTGGGAACAAATCATTGAGCAACGACAAGCAAGAGGTGAAACTCAATCACCACTTGGGCTCAAATGAAGGATGTCATGCGAGCACGTTTTTTGTGCCAACCTACTACAACGCGACCTCTTCAAGAAACTCCAACTTCTCAAGCAAGGAACAAAGAGTGTTGAAGAATACTACAAGGAAATGGAGATAGCCATGATTGAGCCAATGTCAAGGAAGATGATGAGCAAACTATGGCACGTTTCTTGAATGGACTAAATCATCCCATCAAGAAGATCACCGACTTCCAACCATACTCCACCCTCATTGAGCTCGTACATCAAGCTACAAAGGCGGAGCGTCAAGTACAAGATGACTTCAAATGCGCCAAGTACTCATCCAAGACCTCTGGCTTCTCCAACAACCAAGCTTCAACACCTCCTCCAACATCTACAAACAACGACGACAAGTCGAGTTACAAGAAGAAAGTCGACAAGTTCAAGTCGTCCTCCTCCTACTACAAGCAACTTCAAGCAGCGTGCTTCATCATCTACTCAACCGATGAGACCATCAAAACAAGCTCCTTCAAGTGTTTCACTTGCGGTGGCGAGCCACAAGTCCTATGAATGCACCAACAAGCGGACCATGATCCTCAGCGGCGGCGGCACATATGACTCAATGGTGATGAGGAGATGGAAGCCCTTGAGCAAGTGGCCATGCACGGCAAGTGAGCGAAGATGAAGATGATCAAGTCTTTTGCGATGAGGATTGAGCCCGCTCTCGTTGTCTCCAAGGTCTTGACCCTTCAACATCAACAAGAAGGCGACCAAAGATGCCACATCTTCAACACAAAGGCGGCATCAGCGGAAGGTCCGTCAAGGTCATCATCGATGGAGGTAGTTGCCACAACTTGGCAAGTGAAGAACTATGTTCCAAACTTCAATTGGTCAAGAGGAAGCACCCGCACCCCTACAAGGTTCAATGCCTAAGTGACTCCGGCACTATATGAGTCGAGCATACGGTCCAAGTCTCCTTCAAAATTGGTGCTTATGAAGACACGTTGGAGTGTGATGTGGTCCCAATGACCGTTTGCCACCTATTTCTAGGTTGACCATGGCAATTTGACCGTGGTGTCATCCACAACGGGCGCACCAATCACTATAGCTTCAAGATGAAAGGGAAGGAATATGTGCTACGACCTATGTTTCCTACTCAAGTGATAGCCGACAAGCAAGCCACCCATCATAGAGACAAGAGTGAGAAAGTGATCCACCCAAAAGTGAGTGAGAGCCACAAAACACACTTGAGTGCCTCTTAAGCCTAGAGAAAAACCTCATCCTATTTGCCACCAAAAGTGAGATGAGAGAAGTGTGTGAGAACCCATCGAGTGTGATGCACTTTGTCCTTGTGTGCAGGGCGGAGAACCAAAACTAACACCATTCACGAGCTACCTTTGGTGTTTCAATCTCTTTTGCAAGAATTTCAAGATGTTTTCCCCGATGAGCTACCTCGGGTCTACCTCCTCTTGAGGCATTGAGCATCGAATCGACCTCATACCGGGCGCCTCTACCAAACAAAGCTCCATACGAGTCAATCCCAAAGAAACCAAGGAGATTCAGCAGCAAGTACAACAACTAATCGACAACGGTCATGTGCGTGAAAGCCTAAGCCCTTGTGTTGTTCCGTTATACTTGTGCCTAAGCCCGATGGAAGTTTTCTCTTGTGTTCCGATTGTAGACCTATAAATGCTATCACCGTCCGCTATAGGCATCCCATTCCTCGCTTAGACGATATGCTTGATGAACTTAGTGGAGCCAACTTTTTCTCAAAAATTGACCTTAAAAGTGGCTATTATCAAATCCGCATACAAGAGGGTGATGAATGGAAAACTGCTTTCAAAACCAAATTTGGTTTATATGACTGGTTAGTGATGCCTATGGGTCTTTCGGAGGCTCCCGGTACTTTCGCGCGTCTTATGCATCATGTGTTTCGTCCTTACATTGGAGTCTTTTGTAGCAACCCGACCTCAGATGGTCAAGTCTACGTATACATGTCATCCTGGATCGGTAATCTTGACACACACAGTACTCGAAGGATTTATAACGAGTAGTAATCACACACTTATTACATCGAATGTCTCACAAGAGAACTTATTACAAATATATGGCTTAAGGCCATCTAATGCGATAACAACGGAAGGCTTGGAAGACAAAGTGAGTCCATCAACTCCAACGACATAAGCGAGCTGCGGCAGCGACCTACAATCCTTACTCCTCGTGCGAAAAGTCGCAACATAAAATGTTGCAGCCGAGAACAGGTCAGCACATGGAATATCTTGGCAATGTAACACATAGAGAGTAATGAAAGAATAAGCTATACTACATGCATATATGGCTGGTGGAAAGCTCTATGGTTCTGATTTTGCATAAAACCAATTTTCCCTATATCAAAGGACTAAATTTTATTTTAACTATCATGGTGGTTGAAACATCATTGAGAAGGTATAGCCCCATCTCAATCCCAATTAAAGTGATTAACAACCCAGGTATTAATTTAGAGTGATGAGATACATGTGAATACTCAAGTACTAGATACTCGAAATTGTCCATAACGGGGACACGGCTAACCATGATTAGATTGTACACTCTGCGAGAGGTTTGCGCACTTTTCCCCACAAGACTCGATCGCCTCCGTTGGTTTCTCGCCTTTGCATGGTGTTTGAGAAGCGGATGGCCGAGACACTGATCTTTGAAACATTAACTCTCTACTCCGGATAGATCATACCAAACCTATAAAACCCACTACATTGATCTACCTCTTGAAAGCTTCATGTAACACTCAACTATGCTAGAGCCCATAATAGCTTGTGGCTGCACACGGAAGTTTCTAGCATGAATAATCTCAGCTCCTTTGAGCACAGGTAGCGGTCCATAGGAAGATCACACGGATACCCAGGATTTCCAAAAATAAAAGCAGACAACCTTTGGGTTCCCCGGTGCCTCGATCCACCAGGATGTGTATTTAAGTTGCCACCTTAAGGCAAACCATTAATCTCACATCTGTCGTGAATATCTCTCAAACCCAAACCCGTCTCTGAGCATAGCATGGCAATATAAGCATAACGTAGAAGTAACTCCCAAGGGTTTGATAGTAACAGGACAATAGGTTCCTACCTCATCATCTACTTCCCAACCCACAAATTAATGACATCCTAATCATGCAATGTTTTGAGGATTGAGCTAATGCACAAAACTGGGTATGAAAAGGTATGATCAAGTGTTACTTGCCTTCTTGACGATCCGTGAATCCTAGAGACTCGTAGTAACACGCCGCATATCTGGGAATTCTCTACTTAAGCAAACAATACATACATAAGTAACAAACAAAGAGGCACAAGCGAAACTCTAAGCGAAAGAGGTTGACCGGAGAGAACTCCGTTTGCAAAAAGAATCAAACCAAAGCGGAACAACGAAACTCAAGCGGCGAGAAAAACATGGTCCGTTTACTAATCTGGACTAGAGTCAAATTTTACAAAGATAAAAACTGGTTTAAGTTGACTATTCGGAAGAGGTTTGAGATGAAACTCCAGCGCTTGAATCGCTGATTCCGATAAGCGAGCGAAAAGTTATACTAATTTGAACATTGGTTCAAAAATCGAATTCGGAATAACCGTGGAATAAATCCGATAAAAGAAAGCGACGAGCGGCTAAGCGACCGAGCGTTCGTTAGCGGAAGCTAAGCGACGAGCAGTTCGTAAAAGCAAACGAGCGGGTGAGCGTTCTCAAAATAAATAAACCGGAAATAAAATCGATCTAATAAAAAAAGCGGCTAGGGTTTTCCAAAAAAAGCGAAGGTTATTATTTTAAAATAAACCGGGGCAGGGCTACCTCGGTGATCGTCCGTGAGTGAGGCGGTGGCTCGGTGAGGTCTGTGAGCGGCTAGGCGGCGGCGGCGGCGGGGGGGCGGGAGGCGGCGCGGCGGCGACAGGCGTCAGGCGGCTCGGCTCGGCTCGGGCTTCCCAGTCCGAGGCGGGCGGTGGCGATGGTGGCGGTGGTGGTGGTGAGGAGAGAGGGGGCTATTTAAAGAGGGAGGGAGGTGGCTTGGAGGAGGGCATGGCGGCGGGAGAGTCGGCTCGGACTCGAGTCCGTGGCTTGGCCAGTGTGGCTGGCCTGGGTGTGGCGGCGGCGGCTTGGGCCTGCTCGGCTTGGCCGTTAGCCCGATCAGACACAGTTTTCTTTTTTTCTTTTTAAAAAACATTCCATGAAAATTGTAAAAATCCGAGAAAAATAAATAAAAATCTAAATATGCCAAAACAAGTTTTCTTTGCCTAAATAAAATATTTAGAACAAGATGAACTTTTCCTGGCCCCTAAAATGCAATTTTAAATATATGCACATTTTTCACTAGACAAATAAAATTCCAAATAAGTAGAATAAAATCCCAAAAATGATTTTAGCATTTTTCCTCCGGTATTTCAATTAGTTTTGGAGAAGTCGTATTATCTCCTCTCGTTTATTTTTTAAGCATGAAATATTTTCCGGAGAGAAAAATTATAAAATCCAATATCCTCGTCTTTCACTATTTGATAAAATTCAAATATGAAAAATCGGAAAATCCCCAACTCTCTCCGAGGGTCCTTGAGTTGCTTAGGATTTCGAGGATAGCAAATGAAAATGCAATAAAATATGATATGCATGGATGACCTATGTATAACATGCCAAATTGAAAATTTGGGATGTTACAAACCTACCCCCCTTAAGATGAGTCTCGCCGTCGAGATTCGGGTTGGCTAGAAAATAGGTGCGGATGGTCCTTGCGAATATCATCTTCTCGCTCCCAGGTGGCTTCCTCCTCGGTGTGGTGGCTCCACTGAACTTTACAAAACTTGATAACTTTGCTGCGAGTGACTCGGCTGTCGAAATGCAAAATCTTTACTGGCTTCTCCTCATAAGTCAAATTATTGTCCAATTGTATCGCCTCCAGGGGCACTGTATCCTTTAATGCTATGTCGGCCATCTCAGCGTGGCACTTCTTCAGTTGTGACACGTGAAACACATCGTGAACTCCTGACAGTCATTCGGGTAACTCCAGTTTGTAGGCAACTTCTCCCATTCGTCCCAAAACACGATACGGTCCTACAAATCTTGGGGCTAACTTTCCTTTTACTCCAAAGCGCTTCACTCCCCTCGGGGTGATACTCATGAATAGGCTCATCTCCGACTTCATAGGTTACTTCCTTGTGTTTTGAATCTGCATAACTCTTACATCTAGGCCGAGCAATCTTTAGTACATCTCGATCGGTTTAACCTTCTCCTCTGAGTCTTTGATCAAATCTGGTCCAAACAAGCGGCGGTCTCCGACCTCATCCCACATCAAGGGTGTTCTACACTGCGTCCGTATAGAGCTTCGAACGGTGCCATCTTCAAACTCGCCTGGTAGCTGTTGTTATATGAGAATTCTGCGTACGGCAAATTGTCATCCCAACTAGATCCATAATCTAGTGCACAGGCTCTTAACATATCCTCCGAATCTGGTTAACTCTCTCTCATCATCCATCCGTGCATGGGTGGAGCGCAGTACTAAACTCAATCTGGTACCCAAAGTGCTGGTGTAGTTGATGCCAAAACTTTGAAGTAAGCTGTGTTCCTCTATCGTCGATGCTCCTCGAAACTCCATGCAAACATACGATTACGGTCATATATATCTTGGCCAACTTGGCACTTGTATAAGTTGTTTTCTTTGGGATGAAGTGAGCTACTTTGGTCAAGCGATCCACAACTACCCATATTGAATCATATCCTGCTTTGGTTACGGGTAATCCGGTGATAAAATCCATGCCAAGTTTGTCCCACTTCCATTCGGGTATTGGCATAGGCTGCAACAGATCCTGCTGGCTTTTGATGCTCTGCCTTCACTCTCGACATACGCCATAGCGGCTACATACTCGGCAATATCCTTCTTCATACCAGTCCACGAAGCGTTCCTTCAAGTCCAAATACATCTTGGTGTTTCGGGTTGAATCGAGTATGGTGAGTCATGGGCCTCTTGTAGTATTAACTTCACGATCTCCAATTGTTGGGTACATAAATCCGATCCTCAAACCACAAGGTATCATGCTCATCCTCGCGAAAACCTTTGGCTTTTCCTTTGCCCATCTTTTCCTTTATCTCAGCAATCTCCTTATCCTCCTTTTGGCGTCTCGAATCTTGTCTAACAAGGTCATTGAACCTCCATTGTTGCAAGAAAACCTCTTGGAACAATCTCTAGCTGAAGTTCCATAATATCCTCTGCTAACTCCTTTGGCAGTCCTCTACCTTCAAGGATATTGGCATAACTCTTCCGACTCAAAGCGTCGCTACAAGCGTTGGCTTTTCTGGATGATAGTGTAGCTTCATGTCGTAATCCTTTATAAGTTCAGCCATCTCCTCATCGAGGTTTAACTCATACGGGTGAAAATGTACTTTAAACTCTTATGATCCGTGTACACATCTAGCGGTTTCCCATGAGATAATGTCTCGGTCTTCAGCGCATGTACTACATTGCTAACTCCAAATCATGCGTGGCATAGTTCAACTCATGAGGCTTGGTTGTCGTGAGGCATCTGAAACAACTTTTCGTCTGCATAACAACACATCCAAGTCCCAAGCGAGAGGCATCACAATACACTTGAAACTCATTATGTATATCATGCAATGTCAAGACTTTGGGGCTGTAGTCAACCGTTCTTCAACTCTTGAAAGCTTGTCTCACATTCCTCTGTCCATTTGAACTTGGTATCCTTCTTTAGCAATTCATCATTGGTTTAGCAATCTTGGAAAAAATTCAATAAATCTCCGATAATATCCTGCCGGTCCAAGGAAGCTGCGAATCTCATTGGTGAAGTGGGTGCCAACCATTCGATGTTGACTAAATTTCTTTGGGATCTCTTGCTATACCTACTCGATATAACATGCCCAAGAAATCCAACTTCCTTCAACCAAAACTACGCACTTGCTGAATTTGGCATATAAGCGGTGTTCCACTGAGTTTCTCAAGAACCAAGCGTAGGTGTTACTGCATGCTCCTCTTCGTTCTTTGAGTAAACCATAATATCATCGATAAACACCACAACAAACTTGTCCAAATACTCCATGAACACTTTGTTCATCATACTCATGGAATAGGCGGGCGTTAGTCAATCAAGCGACATCACCGTATACTCATATAATCCATATCGTGTGGTGAATCTGTCTTTGGTATATCCTTCTCTCGGATCTTCAAGCGATGGTATCTTGATCGTAGATCAATCTTAGAAAACACCTTAGCTCCTTGCAAGCTGATCAAGCAGATCATTTATCATCGGTAAGGGTACTTGTTCTTTATCGTTACTTCATTGAGCTCGATAATCAACAACCATCCTTAGGGATTTATCCTTCTTCTCCACCAAAAGCTTGGGGCTCCCCAAGGTGATGAGCTTCTCTGAATGTAACCTTTCTCCAATAGCTCCTTGATCGCTTCTTAATTTCCTCCGGATCATTTGCGGGCATCCGATAGGGTCTTTTGATATTGGCCCTGCACGGCATTAGTTCTATCGAAACTTCGATGTCTCGATCCGGTGGCATGCTGGTAACTCTTACAGGAAAACATCCGGATAATCCTTTACTACGGTACTTCCTCTTGTACAACTCCGTGAGGGTATTTATAGCTCCTCCTAGGCACATGCCTAGATACATATAATCCTTTTTCCCTCGGGGTGGTAAGATAAATTGACTTGCTAGCACAGTCAATACTTCCTCCATACTTTGACATCAGTCCATACCTAATATCACATCCAATCCTTGCGACTCCAAGATAATTAGGTCAGACGGAAAAACATGCATGCCAATGATTAGGGGTATCTGGGTGCACCATTTGCTAGCCATGTACTCTGCTCGAGCGAGCTCACTAAAGAGGGTTCTAAGGTGCAGGTTGGTAACAAACTTATCCACAAATCCCTTGATATGTATGAATGTGATGCACCGATGTCGAAAAGAACAATAGCGGTAAATGATTGAACCAAAACTTACCTATTACGCGTCCGGCTGCTCTTCAACTTCCTCCACGTTGACATGGTTCACTTGTCCTTTGTTGAATGGATTGGGCTTCTTCCAGCGCTCCATTTCCGTTTCCATTCTTTCCTTGAGGCAGTCATTGGCATAGTGCCTGTCTTCCCTTACTTAAAGCAAATAACTTGGCTCAAGTCTCTCTTGGCAGGTGTAGCTAGGTTTGAGCAATTCGATTATTGTTGACTGCATTTCCATTCCCATTCTTCGCACCATTATGCGATCCTCCTCCAGTATGGTTATGTCCTCCATGGTTATGAACTAGTCCTCCCGAGTTTGGGGTTAGCGAGGCTTACGGTGAGCTCTGAGTTATACTTCCCTTGTCCATACTTCCTCTTCGACTCTCAATTTGCTGCTGCTTTCCTTCAATCATTAGGGCCTTATCTACCAACTCCTGGTAGTTGTTTAAAGATACCACCATCAACTGCATACTCATCTCATCATTCAGCCCTTCCATAAACTTCTCTTGCTTCGCGGCATCTGTGGCCACATCATCAGGGGCATAGCGTGATAACTTGCTAAACTCATCCACGTACTGAGCCACAGTATGGTTCCCCTGGCGTAGGTTGCGGAATTCACGCTTCTTAATCTGCATGGCTCCGGTTGAAACATGGGCGTCGAAAAGCTTGTTGGAACTGGTCCCAAGTGACATTGGCTATAGGAAAAGTAGCGTGTAATTCTCCCACCATCGGCTCTGGTCCATCAATTGATGTGCGACAAAGCGCACCCTTTCGACATCCGTGCATCCTGCGGTGGTTAACTCCTTCAATCTGGCGCAACCGGTCATACGCAACTATTGGCTCGGTGCTCTTTGAAAACACCGGCGGTTGTAAACTTAGAAAGCAGGCTAAATTGTCCCTTGGCGGCGGGTTGTTGTTGTTGTTGTTGGCATTGCCACAGTTACGAACTAGCAATTGCATCAAGGCATTCTGCTGTTGGATCAAGCGAGTGAGCTCGGTGGGAAAACAAAACCCGGGTCACGTCTCGGAGGCATTGAAGGTTTAGATCGAGAGATTAGAATAGAAAGAGGTCTAGTGAGAAAACACTACCCATATGCACATGAGGCAAACACACATTCATTCAATCAAGCAAGCAAGGGCATACCAAGCGATCTAGGACTATCGCATAAGTGCTCAACTACTACTAGTTACATGGGGTAATACTACTATTATATGGTGGTCATCTAGAAATTTTGATCGGTGGAAGACTCCATGATATCTGCTCGACCGTCTTCATAGTCATCATCACTTGGATCTGAGTCGGTGTAAATCGATGATGATGTAGTTATGCGGACAAGCGGGATCTTCTTCCTCTTCTTGCTCCTCTTCCTTGGGTCTGGTCCTCCCATGATAACTCAATCTTCTTGACTAGGTCGTCGTCCTTCTCCGAGAGTATCTTGATTTCTTCCTCATATCCATCACGTGTAGACTTGAGTTCTTCCTCCAGCTCGATGATCTTAGTTTTCGCCTTCTTCAAATCCAGCATGTCTGCGCGCATCTGGTTCTCATGATGTGGTTTAGTTCCTGGATGTAGGCTGCAATGGATCTATCCTTCTTGGTGCTGATTACTTCCAATTGCTCGTCTCGGCGCCCACATATTTGGTATATGGTGTCTTTAAG
>JAHIAM010000816.1:0-55574 GCA_021605205.1 Aegilops longissima
ACAGATAGGATGAATGGCAAACGATTCAGAACAAAATACACAAAGGAGACCATTTGGGCATTTGATCTTGTGCCCTATAAGATGTTTTAGGTCCCCAGCAATATCATCGACGCCTTTGATTTTCGGCCGAGACCCTTTCCCGCAAAAGAAAGTTAATTCTTCTTAACCACCCACATCTTCGGGGTGGCTTAGAAGCAATGAGTCTAAGTGCAGATCTCGAGAACTTCGCTTTGGAGCCCTAGCAAATAGCCTTGCAGAGATGAATGATACTCATATGAATAAGCGTAAAGTTGTTAGTTCTATGAACATAGCGGTTTGAATACACACGCCATATTCATAAATTTGAGTACGGTTTCCGCAAAACATTGTCGTTAGGGTGACTCTGTGAGTCCTCTGTATGTATGAAGCCTTTGGACCATATGACGCCTTAGGTCTGGGTTTGTCTTCTTCCTGTGGTGTCATGATGACATTCACCGGAAGATTCTCAAGACAGCTTTTGGGAACCCAGATCTTCTTCATAGGTGGTTCATTCCTGCAGTTAGTACCAATATACCGCAAACACTTCACCATTCTCGATTCTTGAACAACTTATAGTTTGCATCAAAGGATTCATCAATGATAATAGGGTTAGTACAGGTAAAGCCAGATAAGGTGGATGGATCCATCAAGGTCCTTTGCAAAGAACCCATGTGGTTTTGGGATACTGCTCAGCTTCCAAGAGGAACCATCAACATTCATTTTCCTTTCAACCCAACACCCTCTTTCCTAGGGTTTCGGTTCGAATCTGCTTTTGAGGACATCGCAGTGTCCGATGCCCTTTCGCATTTTTATACATCCTGTTTCAAGCAATGTCTTCAACCTAGCATTTTCATCAGCAATAGCAAGTGGTATCCTCCGCAGAGGGGTTAGTTACCACATTAGTAGTTGAAGACAATGCAACAAGAGCAGCAGCTTGAACATTCAAAGAACAGAGGTAGCGATATCACGCCAAGACATTTTAGACATGGTGGTTCAAATCCATCCCGAGCGGAACTGATCTGTTGAGCTGGTGACTCATTCTCTTTTGAAGATCTTCATGAGCCGCCTCAATTTCTCAAGCTCTTGCTTCCTTTGAAGATAATCATAGGAGAGCTTTTCATGAGTAGTTGAGAGCGTTTCATGACGACTTTCAAGTTCTTGGTACTTAGCATGAAGATTTTTAATGTCTTCAACTAAGGACTGTGAACGGTCATTTCGCTGGCCCAATGTGTCATCGCTTTTGTCTAACAGTTTTGAGTATGTTCCATAGCTCTTGTTGTTCGCTGCAATTTTAGCAAGTGTTTTGTAGCTGGGTTTGATTCACAATCGAGTCATCTTCACTTGATGTTTGAAAGTAAGCATCACGTGATTTTACCTTGGCACCACGTGCCATGAAGCAAGAGGTGGGAGCAGGTCGCCCTTGTCATCGCCTTCAGCGTTGGTGTGGAAGTCATTGTCTTCAGTGTTGAAGATGGACTTGGCAACATAGGTCTGGATAAAGCCGCACTTGCAACGCCGTGGTCGGACTCCTCTTCTTCGACTCCACCTCCACCTCCTCGTATGCACTCCTCCTCCAATCCATTTCCTTGCCAACAAAAGCACGAGCCTTGCCGATGAGCTCTTCTTATGAGATGAAGACTTAGATGAGGACTTGGAAGAAGACTTTGAAGATTTCTTCTTCTTCTTCTTGTCATCAGAATCATATTCCTTGCTCTTCTTCTTCTTCTTCTCATTGTCCCACTGTGGACACTCAGAGATGTAGTGTCCATTTTTCTTGCACTTGTGACATGTTCTCTTCTTGTTGTCATGAGTGGAAGCTTCATCATTTCTTGAGCTGAATCGCGAAGACTTTCTGAAGCCTTTCTTCCTAGTGAACTTCTGGAACTTCTTCACAAGCATAGCAAGTTCCTTTCCAATGTCTTCGGGATCATCAACCGCAATGATTCTTCTTCAGATGAGGAAACAACTTTTGCCTTCAAAGCGAAGTTCGCCATAGTTGGGACCATAGATATCTCTTTTCTCGTAAAGTTGGAACTCATGTGTTGAGCCTCTCAAGTGTATCGACGGATCGAGTGTCTTGAAGTCGTGGCATTCTTGTATCATGAGGGCAAGGTGTCAAAAGAGTTGTCAAGGATCTCAAGAGTGTCTTGACGATTTCATGCTTGGTGATCTCTGGCGCCGAGAGCATGAAGCTCATTTGTGATGTCGGTGAGGCGATCAAACGTGAGCTGGACATTTTCATTGTCGCTTCTCTTGAAGCGGTTGAAGAGGTTGAAGAACACCGATCCTTTGATCTCTCGGGTTGAGACGCTTCGTTGACCTTGGATAGCCAGTCCTGCACTAGCTTCGACGCTTTCAGAGCACTCACACGGCCATACCTGTCCTTTGGTTAGATGACCACAGATGATGTTCTTTGCAGAGAGTCCAGCTTGAATGAACTTCTTGACATCGCAGGGTGACACCTTCACCAGTTTTGGGAACGCCGCTCTTGACGACATACCGTAGGTCGACATCGATGGCTTCAAGATGCATGGACATCTTATTCTTCCAAGAAGGATAGTCAGGCCCATCGAACACGGGCAAGCAGCGGAGACTTTGATTATCCCTACAATGATATAGCTAAAACTCCGTGGTTAAACCGAATCACACGTAACAAGGAGTACCTTGCTCGATACCAATTGAAAGTGCTAGTTATCGACTAGAGGGGGTGAATAGGAGATTTTTAAGAAAGTCTTCAAAACATGGATGTTTCGAAGACAAACAATAGAAATGACCTAATTGATATGCATCGGAAGATAAACTACAACAAGCAAACCATAGTCAAGTATGCAATAACGTGAAAGTACAAGACTAATAGCATCTTGGTAGTAGGATCAAGATGGACGATAGTGAGAAGCCAATCAACAAAAGTAGACAAGCAATGAAGTCAAACAGGTATGACAAGTTGGCAATGCTTCACGAAGACAAACTCTAAGTAAGGAGAGGGAGAAGATAGAACCAGTCACTTGTTGAAGACACATGATTTATTGGACCAGTTCCAGTTGTTGTGACAACTGTACATCTGGTTAGGGAGGCTGAGATTCAACTCAGAAGACCGCGTCTTCACCTTATTCCCTTGAGCTAAGGACACACAGTCCTCGCCCAATCACTCGTAAGTCTTCAAGGTAGACTTCGAACCTCACAGATCATGCTCACCGCAATCCACAATGACTCTTGGATGCTCAGAACGCGACGCCTAACCGGCCGGAGGATTCACAGCCTCAAGTGTAATAAGTCTTCAGTCACACAGAGTAAAGACTTCAGTGATGCCTAACACTCTTTGGCTCGGGTGTTTGGGCTTTGTCTCGCAAGGATTTCTCTCTTAAAGGCTTCGAGGTGGGTTGCTCTCAAACGACAAAAGCCGCACTAACTCCGAGCAGCCACCAATTTATGGTGTAGGGGTGGGCTATTTATAGCCACTAGGCAACCCGACCTGATATGTCCGAAATGACCTCGGGTCACTAAGGAACCGACACGTGTTCCAATGATCGATTTCAACACACACGGCAACTTTACTTGGGCTATAAGCAAAGCTGACTCATCCACTCGATAAGTTTTGCTCTCATTGTCTTCGTCAAGACATAGGATTTGGGTTGAGCATCACTACCATTCCGACTTTGATCACTTGGACCCCACTTAACAAAGGCGGTGGTTCCTATGACTCAACAAAGAAGAAAAGGAAACAACGAAACGATACGCCTTCAAGGCCCATAGTCTTCACTCAATGTCTTCTCATGTCATAGTCTTCAATGTGAATATCTTCACATGCCACCATTGTCGCCAATGTCTTCATACATTTTAGGGTCATCTCCGTAGCTAAACCGAATCAATGGGGACACTACCTCAAGTATCCTACAATTCTCACAAACGCATTAGTCCTCAACCACATTTGTCGTCAATACTCCAAAACCAACTAGGGGTGGCACTAGATGCACTTACACGATCGCTCGGTAAAATCACCTCATTTTTACTAAGCTTCCTCCGTATTGGTTTACTACCTCGCATGCACGTCATTCTAGGTTGAGAATTTAACTGGCTATATATGTGATGAACAGTACTCTAGCCTTTTAAAATGTATACTTTTGTAAAGAGTACTATCGATGGATTGCGCCATGGAGCAAAAATTGAAATTAAAAAAAAGGTGGTATATATAGAGAGTCATCACCAAATTATGCATATAGTACTATTAAAAAAGCTAGTACGCGCTTAATTGGGGCGCTAAATTCTATTAAAGAAATACTAGTAGTATGTACATACCAAGAGTTAAAGTAACGAGAAGAAACATAACATAGTTCTCTGGGGCTCAAGACAACACACCCTCAAATTAAACTAAGCACACCTGAAATTAAACTAACTAATCCGTAGACACCGATTAGAAGTTTAGAACCACCATGAGCAACGACATCGCCACCTTACTGGAGTCCTTGTCCACGCCCCTCGACTTCGCCCTTGTCCCTCTTCCTCTTGGCCGATACTTCTTTTCTTGAACCGCACACTTGGTTGTTGCTCTTCATCCAACCCTTGTAGATATTGAACAAAGTTAGCCATCCATTGCAGCGTAGTGGATGTGATCTATATCTAGTACATTCCGCTGCCATGCATGACGATGAAACGGTATGGAGGTTTCTCCGCCATCGTATGAAGGTTGAACCATGGTTTCTGCTGTGGTCAGATTGAAGGTCGACGAGAGGGCACCACCGATTCTTTCCGAGGTCGAAGGGGTTTCACAACGAGGCCGATCCGACCCAGACTTCTTCGCCGCTTTTAAAGTCTACAAGAACGAATTTAACTGCTTTTTTCCTTGAGGAAGTTCTTAAAATCCTAGCACTCAACGCCGGCATGGCATATGTGGTAGACCAAGAAAACGTTATGTACGCAAACCTGGATCATGGAGGGCTTCTTCCTCTCTTCGCCCTTAGATCCTTCTCTCGCCCCGTGACTGTGGTGTACTCAACATCTAGCCCAGCCACCCACTCATCGTCTGAGTTTTTGAACATGCTTCGAGCGAGAAAGGCATCCTTTCACCGTCATGAAGAACGGGTGTAGATGACGCCGAACTCATCGCCAAATGATGGTTCTAACCCTGTACTCACCGCCGATCGTGGATATTTGGGACGCCATGGATTTGGGAGGAGGGTTAGGATTAGTGGAACTGCCAGAATGTGAATGGACGGACGACTAGGAGCGAACCGCCGTAGTATTGAAGGTCGTAAGGGACGAGTAGGAGCGAACTGCTAGCGCGCGAACGGCAGGGTAGTGGCTTTCCATTCTCCCATGATACGGACTTCCGAGAGCCCTGGATCTGAGATCGAACGGTTGCATGGCGTGATTCTAGACCTATGGGTGAATATCCTATCCTGGAGGGTTATTCTGCAAATTTTCAGAACTTAGCATGTGACCGCTTGATTCAGATCCAAGGGCTGCTAGCAGCCCAGATCATGGTCGCTACTACCACGGCCGTCACGCTCAGGTGGTCGCGCCTTTGAGATTTAACATGGTGCATTAGGCTATCTGATGTTGGCATGTCATACATAGTCATCACTTAGTCACTCATACTACAACAAGGTTTTGGCTATAAGGTTGGCTATAAGTGTATTTTTTACTTTCTCTATCTTTTCAGATTCTCCGTCTTCAGAATAAGAACGCTTTTGACACTAGTGTAGTGCCAAAACGTTCTTATATTATGGGGCATGTGGAGTACTAGTATTTATTGCATTTGCCAAGGAGTGACCACTTCAATGAAATGGTGTTGCTAAGTTTGCTTCATTTAATTAGCTATAGACTCGTAATTGTCTTTTCACCTAGGTACACGCGCTTAGCACCATTTCTTCCTTGGGTCACCAAACTAGTCTCTCTCTTCTGATTAACTTGCACACATCAAACTTTATGCCTATGTGGCAAGCTTACACTCAGAGGAGCAAGTAAAAGTAAGTACAATAGTGCGCTTTACATGGCATTTTTGCATATGTGGAGGAAAGAGAGGCAAGGAAAAGTGGAGAAGTGGGCTCTCATGCAAGAGCCAGCCTCTACTACATGGTGGAGCATTGGGAGAGGCACCAGATGGAGGTGGTCAGAATCTGGGAGACTCACGCCGGTCAGAGCGCCACGCTTAAAATGATAATGGCAGGTCAAATCACGGGCCCCACCTATCCAGAAGAATCGATGTCAAATCACACATCCCCACGCTTGCAAAGAGCCTACTCCCTCGCCTTCCTGCGCTCTGCCGAACCGACTAGGCGGAATCGCCTCCACCACAAGCAGAAAAGCCCCGCCCTCGACTTTTGAATACAACTACATCCTCTTAAGAATCCAATGATATACTTTTTTGTGACATAGTAACTCATATTTAGTTAGTCAAATGGATGACCTAGAACTACGCAGCAGCCCTATAAACCGAGACGCCTAAAAACCGAGACGGAGAGGGTAGTTCAGCACGTATCTTTTAGATCAATATAGTCGGGATTCACCAAGGAGCAAAACCAAGTGGTAGGCTGCTCCTGCTGTGTTGGCGTAGCAACTCAAGCAGGGTCAACCAAGACACGAAATGGCTACACACTTAACAGAACCCATTGGCCGCTATGTGGCTCATCCACCGTTTTGTTCCACGCGGCGATGCACCAAATTACAGTTCCAAAATTGCTTCAGGGACTACACTTTATGCACGATCTGCAAACGATGCTCATCTAAACAGCACTAGCATCGCCTAAAATAAAGGAAAACAAATAACCACCCGCGGCACGCCACCGCCGGGCCTCCACGAGGATCATGCAGCCGCCGGCTCGTAATCTTGTCGGTGTATAGCAACGCCATATAAGCAGTTCGGAGCAGCGGTTGAATTGGAGGCACCCCGTCGTAGCGCGCAGTAGTAGAAAATGAGCGATGAGGGGTCAAATCACAAAGCCCCACCTTTCCCGTAGCGACTGCATCGAATGGATCCAGTCTTCGTGCTCAAGTGTCATCCTGGATCGAAGTCTAACACCACACAAGATTCAAGGATTTATTGCAGAGTAGCAATCACACACTTATTACATCGTTGTCCACAAGGGAACTTATTACAATAATATGGCTTAAGGCCATCTAATAATAACAGCGAAGGCTTGGAAGATAAGCGAGTCCATCAACTCCAACGGCATCATCGAGTATAGAACCACGACCTAACACCTTACTGTCGTTCGAAAAGTCTGCAACGTGAAAAGTTGCAGCCCAAAACGGGTCAAGACATGGAATATGCCGCAATGTAACACATAAGAGCAATGAATGAATAAGCCTACACTACATGCATATATGGCTGGTGGTAAGGCTCTACTGTTACATTTGCATAAAGCTGATTTTTCCCTACATCAAAGGAATAGTTTTATTTAACTATCATGGTGGTTGTTAAACATTGAGAATGGTTGACAAGATCCTCAATCCCAATTAAAAATACTCATCAAAACCCAATAACTTTTATTTAGAAGTAACATGTTGAGATTCACATGATATTCAATTACAGGATACTCAAATTGTCCATAACCGGGGACACGGCTAATCATGATTAGTTTATACACTCTGCAGAGGTTTATGACTTTTCCCCACAAGACTCGATCGCCTCCGCTTGATTCTCGTGACTACATGGTGTTTGAGAAACGGATGACCGAGACATAGTCTTTCGTAAGCGCTAGCACCTTACATGTGGGTAGACCGTACCAACCTACATCCCCTACATCAGCTAGCCTACCCGAAGAGTTCGCGACGACTTAGTCAACTACGCCAGAGCCCATAATTGGCTTGTGGCTGCACACGGAAGTTTCCAGTTTGAATAATCTTATGATCCCTTAGAGCCCTGGTGGCGGTCCAAGAAATACAGTAAGTCTCGATGGAAACAGGTGCCTCAATCCACCCAGATGTGTGTTTAGGTTGCCACCTTAGATAAACCATTAATTAACAATCTCACATCTGTCATGGATATTCACTCACCCAATCCACGCCTACTAGCATAGCATAGCATGAACAAGCAAACGAGAAGTAACTCCCAAGGTTTCATAAGTAAAACAGTAATAGGTACTACTCAATCTACTTCCCATCCCACAATTTAATTAGATCCTAACCATGCAAGTGTTTGAGGAATAGATCTAATGCATAAAACCGGTATGAGAAAGGTATGATCAGTGTTACTTGCCTTGCCGATGATCCGCGAGTCCTAGAGATTCAAGTAACAAGCGGCGACCGGGTGATCTAACGCAGACAAACAACAAGCATACAATAAGTACTCATCTAATGCACAGGAAATCTCGAATAAAAGATCTAACCAGAAAGTTCAACTTAAGAACCCTGGTTGCAAAAGAATCGAATCAAAATAAACTCCCAAAGTCGAAACTCGAGAGAGAACGACGGTTTTGCAAATCTGAAACTAGGTCAAAATTTTATAGTAGCAAAACTCTGTGAAAGTAGGTTAGTCGAACGGCGGTTTCGCATTTAAACTCCGTGCGCTTGAATCACCCGATTCCGATAAACAAGCGAGAAATAAAACAGTTTTGAAAATCGGATCTCAAATCGAATCGAAAAATAACGGATTAAATCCGATTAAAAAAAAACGACGAACAGTTTAAATAACGGACGCTCGTCAACGTAATCTAATCCAACGAACGTGTTTATTAAAACGAACGGTTCGGTGAACGTCATAAATAAGAAAACCGAAAAAATAAAACCAATCTAGGTTTTTTAAAAAAACCAACATCTTTTTTAAATAAAACCGGATCGGTTTATTAGGGGAAAACGGATCGGGCGGGCTACCTCCGGTGATCGCCGCGAAGCTCGCGGGCTCCGGGGGGCGAGGGGCGGCGGGGGAGGGCGGCGGGCTCTGGCGGCAAACGGGCGGCGGGCAAGTGAGTTCAAGGCGGCGGTCTGGGCGGTGGTGGCGGGGTGAGGGAGAGGGGGGGGGGCAGGGTATTTATGGGGGGGGGGGCGCGGGGTGGCTTGGGAGGGGCAGGAGGCGAGGGGAGACGGACTCCGGGCGGGTGGTGACGGCGGCGGCGGGACTTCCGCTCGGGCGCCGAGGCATGAGGAGGAGGAGAGGAGGTGGGCTGGGGCGCTGGGCCTGGGCCTGGCTGGCTGGCCGGGCTGGGCCTCGCCTGTGGGGGGCGAATTTTTTATAAATAAAATTTAAACCAAATGAATTAAAAAAATACCAAATGAACTCCAAATTAAATAAAACAAATTTTCCCGACTCCTAAAATGAGTCGAACAAAATGAACTTTAAAACGGCAAACATGCATAATTTTTTTTAAATGCTCATTTTTGCCTAAGCAAAACAAATCTTCCAAAAGCCAAATTTGGTTTATTTATAATATCTTCATTTTTCCAAATGTTGGGAAAGTCATATTATTCCCTCTCAAAATATTTTTATAGGAAAACTTTATGAAGATAATTTAAATAAACTAAATGATCCTATTTTCAAAATTTGGAAAATCCCAAATATGAAAATAATGAAACTTCCAACTTCTCCGAGGGTCCTTGAGTTGCGGAAATTTCTAGGATCGGAAAATGCGAGAAAATATGATATGCATGATGACTAATGTATAACATTCCAAATTGAAAATTTGGGATGTTACAAACCTACCCCTTAAGATGAATCTAGCCCTCGAGATTCGGGTTGGCTAGAAAATAGGTGAGGGTGGTCCTAAGCAAAACTTCCTCTCTTTCCTGTGTGGCTTCATCCTCGGTGTGGTGGCTCCAATCGAACTTTGCAAAACTTGATAACCTTGTCAAGGGTAACTCACTTGGCATAATCGAGAATCTTAACCGGTTTTTCCTCATATGTCAAGTCATCCTTCAACTGAATTGCTTCCAAGTGGCACTGTCTCTTAATGGTACCTCTGCTATCTCGGGTGACATTTCTTCAATCGAGAAACATGGAATACATCATGAACTCCCGACAGTCCTCCGGCAATTCCAATTTACATAACTTCTCCCATGCTGCAAAATCTTATATGGTCCAACAAACGGGTGCTAACTTTCCTTTCACTCCAAAACGCTTAACTCCTCAAGCGGGATACTCGAGATATACTCGCTCCAACTTCATACTCAATCGCTGGCGCTTTGAATCGGCATAGCTCTTCATGTTCGGACTGGGCTACCTTGAGCCTGTCTCAATCAACTTAACTTTCGCTCGCATCCTTAATCAAATCTGGTCCAAACAATCGACGATCTCCGTTTAGCCCCATGACAACGGTGTCCTGCACCTTCTTCCATACAGAGCCTCGAAGGTGCCATCTTTAAGCTGGTTTGGTAACTGTTGTTGTAGGAAAATTCTGCGACGACGGCAAATTATCATCCCAACTAGATCCATAATCTAGTGCACAAGCTCTCAAAGATGTCCTCCAAAATCTGATTGACTCTCTCGGCCTGTCCATCGGTCGTGGGTGGAAAGCTGTATCAACTCCGCCTAGTTCCCAATGTTTCATGCAACCGGTTCCAAAATTTCAAGTAAACCGGGTTCTCTATCCGATACGATGCTCCTCGGAACTCCGTGTAAGCACACAATTCTGGTCATGTATATCTTTGCCAACTTAGCATCGCTATAGGTAGTCTTGATCGAATGAAATGAGCTACCTTTGTCAAACGATCGACTATGACCCAAATCGAGTCATATCCTGAACGGGTCTTTGGCAAACCTATGATGAAATCCATGCCTAGTTTATCCCACTTCCATTCGGTATCGGCAATGGTTGTAATAATCCCGCTGGCTTCGATGTTCAGCCTTTACTTTTCGACATACGCCGCAAACTGCTACATACTCCGCAATATCCTTCTTCATTCCGTCCACCGAGAAAATATTCTTCAAATCCAAATACATCTTGGTATTTCGGTGAATCGAATAAGGTGAATCATGGGCTTCTTGTAAAATCAACTTCCTCGATCTCGGGTCATTGGGCACATAAACACGGTCTTCAAACCATAGGGTATCGTGCTCATCCTCACGAAATCCTTTAGCTTTTCCTTTGCTCATTTTCTCCTTTATAGAGGCAACTTCCTTATCCGCCTTTTGGGCTTCTCGATTTTGTCCATTAATGTCGATCGAATCTCCAATGCTGCTACATAGCCTCTCGAACTATTTCCAAACATAGCTCTCAAGGTCCTCGGCTAACTCATTGGGTATCCTCCCATCATTAGGGTATTGACGTGGCTCTTACGGCTCAATGCGCCTGCTACGACATTAGCCTTTCCGGGTGATAATGCAATCTCATATCATAATCCTTGATTAGCTCTAACCATCTCCTCTGTCTCGAGATTCAATTCCTTCGTGTGAAGATGTACTTCAAACTCTTGTGATCCAGATATACTTCACAATGATTTCCAATGAGAAAATGTCTCCACGCCTTCAAGGCATGCACAACGGCTGCTAACTCCAAATCATGAGTGGCATAATTCAACTCATGCGGCTTAAGTTTTCGTGAAGCATACTAAACAACTCTTCCTTCCCGCATAAGCACGGCTCCAAGTCCTCGACGTGAGCGCCGTAATACACCTCATAATCCTAAGTTTGATCCGCAATATCAAACTGGTGAGGTAACCAATCTTTTCTTCAACTCCGAAAACTTGCCTCACAGTCCTCAGTCCATATGAATTTGTTTTCCTTCTTCAACAATTCAGTCATAGGCTTTGCAATCCTTGAGAAATTCTCAATGAATCTTCGGTAGTATCCCGCGAGTCCAAGGAAACTCGAATCTCTCCAACTGTCGTTGGTGCTTCCCATTTGGTTACGGTCTCAACTTTGTGGGTCAACTGCTATTCCTTCTCCGGATACAACATGTCCGAGAAATCCAACTTCCTTTAGCCAAAACTCACATTTGCTGAACTTGGCATACAACTGGTGTTCCCTCGCCCAAACCAATCTCAAATGTTCCTTATGTTCCTCTTCATCCTTCGAGAAAATCAAAATGTCATCAATGAACACCACGATTTAACTTGTCCAAAAATTCCATAAACACTTTGTTCATCAGGTTCATGAAATAGGTCATGCGTTAGTCGGTCCAAATGACATAACGGTATACTCATACATCCATATCTCGTGGTAAACGCTGTCTTGGGTATGTCTTGCTCCCTAATCTTCAATCGATGGTACCTCGATCGCAAGTCGATCTTAGAAAACACTTTGGCTCCTTGCAAGCGATCAAACAGATCATTTATCATCGGTAGTGGGTACTTGTTCTTGATTGTTACTTCATTCAATCCACGGTAATCAACAACCATTCTCAACGATCCATCCTTCTTCTCTACTAACAAAACGGGTGATCCCCAAGGTGAAGAACTTGGGCTAATAAAACCTTTATCCAATAGTTCCTTAATCTGCTTCTTGATTTCCGCCAAATCCTTTGCGGGCATCCCTGACGGTCGCTTCGATATCGGGCCTGTTCTCGCAACAGCTCGATCAAAACTCAATGTCTCTATCCGTGGCATTCCCGCAACTCTTCCGAAATACATCAGATAATCCTTTACCATCGGTACTTCTTCCTGCATTCACTCCTCGATAAGCAATTAACTTGTGCTCTCCTCGCCATGCCGTGATACATACTTAATCCTCCTTCCTTCCGGTGTGGTGAGCAAAATTGACCTTGTGGTACAATCTATGTTTCCTCCATACTTTGATAACCAATCCATTCCTAATATCACATCCAATCCTTGGGATTCCGTAACTATTAGGTCCGAGGGGAAAACATAGTGTCCAATCCTTAGTGGCGGTCGATCACACCATTTACTAGCCATGTACTCGCTCCGGTGAGGTTACTAGCATGGGTGACCTAAGGGCTTGGGTTGGTAACTTGTACTTATCCACAAATCCCCTTGATATGTATGAATGCGATGCACCAAGATCGAAAAGAACAAGTGCAGTAAATGACTTAACCAAAACTTACCGACATCGTGATCGGGCTGATCTTCAACCTCCTCCACATCAATGTGGTTCACCCGTCCCCTGCTGAAAGGGTTGGGCTTCTTTCCGAGCTTCCATTGCCATTTCCATTCGCCTTCGATAGTCATTTGCATAGTGCCCATCTTGCGGCACTTAAAGCAAGTAATGTGACTCAGGTCTACCTTGGATAGTGTTGACGGGTTGGTGCGATTCTCGTCTGCTGCTTCCTCCATTCCCGCTCCCATTCTTGGTGCCATTATGGTTATGCTAATTACCTCCTCCATGGGTATGCTGAAACTGAATTCCTGATTTAGGGTATAACGAGGCTTCGCCGATCCAGAGTTATACTTCCCTTGTCCATACTTCCGCTATGGTTCTCAATTTGTCGCTGCTTTCCTTCAATCATGAGAGCTCGGTCTACTAACTCCTGGTAGTTGTTGAAACTTGCTACCATCAATGGCATGCTGAACTCATCATTCAGTCCTTCTAGAAACTTCTCCTGCTTAGTCAGCTCCGTAGTAACGCCATCCGGGGCATAACGTGCTAATTTTCTAAAGTCATCCACGATCGCCAACAGTCCTTCCTCCTTGGCGAAGTTGCTAAACTCACGCTTCTTCATGGCCATGGCTCCTGCTGAAACATGGGCAGGCTGAAGCTTGTCAAACCGGTCCCATGTGACAAAGGTGTCACGGGTAAGTGGCTGTGAAATTCTCCCACCATGTCTGCTGCGGGTCCTTCAAGCTGATGTCTGCAAACTTCACTCTTTCACCATCGTGCATCCCGCAGTGGTCAGCTCCCTTCCTATCTTGCGGAGCCACCATCTGCTACAATTGGCTCGGTGCTACCGAATACACCGCGGGTTCATCTAAGGAAACGAGTCGATGATCCACAGTGGTGGTGGTGGCGGTGGGTTGTTGTTGTTGTTGTTGTTCGCACCAATGTTTGAATCAGGTATTCGCTGCTGGATCAATTGGGTGATCTCTGGCGGAAAACGAATCCGGGTCGCCTCCGGAGGCATCTGATGGGTTTAGAAGAGAAGAGAAATGTAGAATAGAATAAGGTCTAAGGAATCACTACCCAAATGCACATGAGCAAAACACACAAAATCACTCCATTCAATCAAACAAGGGATTACAATGATCTAACTATCGCAAAAGTGCGGTACTATAATGTTTACATGGAGGGAATACTACTAATATGTGGGGACTTCTACTAATTTGAACCGTGGAAGACTCCATGATGTCGCTCCGATTTCGCCTTCAAAGTCGGGTTCACTTGGATCCGAATCGAGTCGCCGATGTTAATGTAGTCGCCAGTATTCGACATACCGGTCTTCATTCTCGAGCGCCAACTTCTTCTTGAGTTCTTCGATCTCGCACTTAAGATCGTTATTGTGTCTTGCCGAGCTACGATCTCGCCCATGTAGTCCTTGCGCGTAGTCTTTAGTTCTTCTTCCATTCGATGATCCTTCCTTTGTCTTTCGCAACTCCAACATGTCATTGCACATTTGGTTCTCTGGCGCCGAATGTGCTGATTTAACTCCGGATGAAAGCTGCAATGGATCTATCCTTCTTGGTGTTGACGACGTCCCGTTGTCATCTCGGCGTCCGCAAATCTGGTAGATGGTATCCTTGAGGTCTTCTTGATAAACTTCTCCAATGCGTCCCATGGTAATGTGAGCTGCCATGCTCTTATCCTGCACTCCAAGTTGGTGCAATGAAAACACTATCTATAGGCTTGGTGATTGGGGCGAATGTCCTTCCCGAACGTGAGCATGAATCTTCCAGCCCTCTTCGAGCAGAGTGGCGTTGAAAGTCCGGTGAAGCTTGGTAATCCAATGTTCAGTACTTAGTGACTTCCTTCAAGTGAAATCCAAAAGGTGTGCCTTCATCCGGTTGGGTGTACTTGATCTTCGCGTCCGTCATCCTAAAGAGAGTAGAAAAGATGAGGAGTTAGAAAATGGGAAGAGAGTAGTGATCTATGGCTTTATCTTAGTGGTCGTGGTCCTACAAATCGCGTGTGCTCGATACCATTCTCTCAGAGCGACTGGACCGAATGGATCAATCTCGTGCTCGTTGTCATCCTCGGATCAAGAATGCCGACACCACACAAGATTTCAAGGATTTATTGCAGAGTAGCAATCACACACTTATTACATCGTTGTCCACAAGGGAACTTATTACAATAATATGGCTTAAGGCCATCTAATAATAACAGCGAAGGCTTGGAAGATAAGCGAGTCCATCAACTCCAACGGCATCACCGAGTATAGAACCACGACCTAACACCTTACTCGTCGTTCAAAAGTCCTGCAACGTGAAAAGTTGCAGCCAAAACGGGTCAGACATGGAATATGCCGCAATGTAACACATAAGAGCAATGAATGAATAAGCCTACACTACATGCATATATGGCTGGTGGTAAGGCTCTACGTTACATTTGCATAAAGCTGATTTTTCCTACATCAAAGGAATAGTTTTATTTAACTATCATGGTGGTTGTTAAACATTGAAAATGGTTGACAAGATCCTCAATCCCAATTAAAAAATACTCATCAAAACCCAATAACTTTTATTTAGAAGTAACATGTTGAGATTCACATGATATTCAATTACAGGATACTCAAATTGTCCATAACCGGGACACGGCTAATCATGATTAGTTTATACACTCTGCAGAGGTTTATGACTTTTCCCCATTAAGACTCGATCGCCTCCGCTTGATTCTCGTGACTACATGGTGTTTGAGAAACGGATGACCGAGACATAGTCTTCGTAAGCGCTTAGCACCTTACATGTGGGTAGACCGCACTCAACCTACATCCCCTACATCAGCTAGCCTACCCGAAGAGTTCGACGACTTAGTCAACTACGCCAGAGCCCATAATTGGCTTGTGGCTGCACACGGAAGTTTCCAGCTTGAATAATCTTATGATCCCTTAGAGCCCGGGTGGCGGTCCAAGAAATACAGCAAGTCCTCGATGGAAACCAGTGCCTCAATCCACCCAGATGTGTGTTTAGGTTGCCACCTTAGATAAACCATTAATTAACAATCTCACATCTGTCATGGATATTCACTCACCCAATCCACGCCTACTAGCATAGCATAGCATGAACAAGCAAACGAGAAGTAACTCCCAAGGTTTCATAAGTAAAACAGTAATAGGTACTACTCAATCTACTTCCCATCCCACAATTTAATTAGATCCTAACCATGCAAGTGTTCGAGGAATAGATCTAATGCATAAAACTGGGTATGAGAAGGGTATGATCAAAGTGTTACTTGCCTTGTCGATGATCCGCGAGTCCTAGAGATTCAAGTAACAAGCGGCGACCGGTGATCTAACGCAGACAAACAACAAGCATACAATAAGTACTCATCTAATGCACAGGGAAATCTCGAATAAAAGATCTAACCAGAAAGTTCAACTTAAGAACCCTGGTTGCAAAAGAATCGAATCAAAATAAACTCCGAAAGTCGGAACTCGAGAGAGAACGACTCGGTTTTGCAAATCTGAAACTAGGTCAAAATTTTATAGTAGCAAAACTCTGTGAAAGTAGGTTAGTCGGAACGGCGGTTTCGTTACGAAACTCCAGGCGCTTGAATCACCTGATTCCGATAAACGAGCGAGAAATAAAACAGTTTTGAAAATCGGATCTGAAATCGAATCAGAAAAATAACGGATTAAATCCGATTAAAAGAAAACGATTTAATGGTTTAATAACGGACGCTCGTTAACAGAATGAATCCAACGAACGTGTTCATTAAAACGAACGGTTCGTGAACGTTCATAAATAAGAAAACCGAAAAAAATAAAACCAATCTAGGTTTTTTTTTAAAAACCGAACATCTTTTTTTAAATAAAACCGGATCGGTTTATTAGGGAAACCGGATCGGGCGGGCTACCTCCGGTGATCGCTGCAAGCTCTGGGCCTGGGGGCGGCGAGGGGCGGCGGGGAGGGCGGCGAGGGCGGCGGGGCTCTCAAGGCCGGGCGGGCGCACGGGCGGCGGGTGGGAGTTCAAGGGCGGGCTCGGCCGGGCGGCGGGTGGCGGCGGGGTGAGGAGAGAAGGGGGGCAAGCGGTATTTATGGAGGGGGGGGCGGGTGGCTTGGGAGGGGCAAGGGAGGAGGCGGGGAGACGGACTCAAGCGGCGGGTGGCGACGCGGCGTCTGTGGCGGGACTCCGCTTCGGCCGAGGCGAGGGAGGAGAGGGAGGTGGGGGGGGGCTGGGCCTGGGCCCGGCTGGCCGGGTGGCCTCGGCCTGTGGGCGGCTAATAATTTTTTTAAATAAAATTTAAACCAAATGAATTAAAAAAAATACCAAATGAACTCCAAATTAAATAAAACAAATTTTCCCCGACTCCTAAAAATGAGTCGAACAAAATGAACTTTAAAAACGGCAAACATGCATAATTTTTTTTTAAAATGCTCATTTTTGGCCTAAGCAAAACAAATCTTCCAAAAGCCAAATTTGGTTTATTTATAATATCTTCATTTTTCCAAAATGTTGGGAAAGTCATATTATTCCCTCTCAAAATATTTTTATAGGAAAACTTTATGAAGATAATTTAAATAAATCCAAATGATCCTATTTTCAAAATTTGGAAAATCCCAAATATGAAAATAATGAAACTTCCAACTTCTCTCCGAGGGTCCTTGAGTTGCGCGGAAATTTCTAGGATCGGAAAATGCGAGAAAATATGATATGCATGATGACCTAATGTATAACATTCCAAATTGAAAATTTGGGATGTTACATTTCCGCATTAAGTCGGGACGGACGAAGCAACCATCATTTCACTCTAGGGCGCAAGAGCATAAAGAAAAGAGAAAACAATGATGCGGCGGCAGCTACCTAGGGCACCCTAGGTAGGGGTCTCCACTACGATCCTTTTTTAAAGTGCCTCCACTACAGATCGGCCTCTCCTCGCCCCTCTTGAAGAAACCGATGATGAGTGCGGCGGTAGGGTTTGTAGGAGTACTACGGCGCATGGGCCACGCCGCGTAGAACGGGTTCGAGTCGACACCTTAAATATGTGTGGGCCGCTTGGTTTTACAGGAACGAGGCAGCATTTTGGGTTCGGGGACCAGTGGAGATATAGTACGTACAAAAAATTATGGACGTAGGTTCGACCGAAAGGCAATGATGCATGGGCCCTGCATTTTGATATACCCGGGGCCGCGTGAAATTTGCTACTCTACTCAAAACTAGTAAGGTACACATGTATTGAACGCATGAGATTTCGAAACCAAATTATGAATAAATACACACTATAGCATGTAAAGCTTTGAGTCATATATGCATGATGTAGATGTTCGTTTAGTTCTTATAGTTCATCTCATTCAAAATCAATTAGTTTAATAAAAATGTTAAGATTCATGGGGTTGTGCATTGTAAATCATAAAGTAAAAAAAAAATAATGGCAATTCATTTAGAAAAAAACAATCGATTATGATATAGAAGATTCTAGAACAAAGGAGAAGTGCTTGTGTTTTGAGGTTTGTGCATTATGCTTAAGTTCAACCATGGAGTCTTCTAAATTGTACATGTGGCAGATCTGGTGGAATGTTGATGATATCCAACGGCCAGTAGTGCTCGGATTTGCCTATCTCTGCACTGTCGTGTTAGCTTCATCTAGCGACCATCTTTCAAAGTTATTGGCACACTATATAGTTCTTGTGCCATAGTTGCATGTTTTGGAAAAAAGCTACTAGTGGGTTGTACTATCTATTTAGGTATAGAAGATGTATACATGGAAGTTGTAGGGAAAGAGATGACATGGAGCATCTCAATTCCTATGAGTAGGGATTGGAAAAGAGATGTCATTTGGTTCACATCATAGGAACTTTTCTATTGAATCTAGAGATGACATGTATCTCAATTCCTATGAGGACGGATTAGAAAAGAGATGTAATTTGGTTCATATCATAGGAACTTTTCTATTGAATATACGCTAATGTTTATTTTCCTTTGAAATTAAGGGAGTATAGAAATCCATTCATATGAACCAAGTGGCTCTAAAGCTATAGAAATGATATCATGTTTATTTCCTTCGAAATGTGGAGTATATGAATCTATTCCTATGAACCAAATGGCTCTAAAGGAAAAAATCCTATAAAAATCATATCATATAGAGTTCCTATGATATTCCTCGACACTAAAGGATGCTTGAAATTGTTGCGGGTGATACGATGGTCTTCCTTTGTAGACTCCTCACCCATATTTATAGTTACCTCTCGAAGGTGAATGAAATTATATATACATGGTATTCTACATGTGCAATTTGGTACACGAAAACTCGGTAAAAGTTTGCGAGGTTCGAATTTTCAATAAAGCTATATGCACTGCATTTCGGAACGGAGGGAGCATACGGAAGTTGCTAACACTCACGTGGAAGATTTGTGTGTAGGAGGAGTGGCTGTTCTGTTCAATGACATGGCAAAACTGACACTGTCGGATGCCGATCTAACGGTTCTTACGGCGTTCGTCAGGAAAAGGCTTGTGGCGAATGTTTGTCGGATAATGATTTACGGACACATGCATTGCATTGATACGTGCCCCCCTCTCTCTCATGCACACGCACCCTCATGAGTCACGACTCTCCCGAGTCCTCTCGCAGACTCAAGACGTTGCACCCACCGCTCTATCTGCTAGTAGACGCCACGCACATATGTGCTCTTCACACCCTACCTCGTAACTTAAAAAACAAAAGACGGCACGCACATTTTATTTTAGCTCACACGCCACACACTTATACTATTACTCTTATGCTAACGCTTTGGGCATAGTATATTGTACTCTCACGAAGAGAAGCGTGCACGCACACACTAGTTCTCTCACACCCACTCACGGGTACACGAGGAGCGCATTTTTTGAAGCTGGTACAACAAAATCACTCCCTATATATAAAAGCAGAGCCTTAGCGCTTGCTTTACTAGGGTTCCTCTCGCTCACTCTCTCATGCTCTCCAGATCTAAGCAACACATAAGTGGCCACACTCTCTCTCACCACGGCTGGTCACAAACCGCCGGACAACCTCGACCGGGCAGGTGTAGGTGCATCGCTCACGCTGTCGCCGGGCGGCGTAGGGAGGAGACCAACGGCTGCCCGCTGGCCCCAATCGCCCGCCCTCGACGTTCTTCTCTCCGAGAGGGCACTGCTTGGGAGGGCCTCCGCCCTTCTTCCTCCCTCATGGTATTGTGGCCAAGATGCGGCCTCCGACGCCTGCCTTTTCCACATGCCGACGACCCTCGGTATATATTCCTTCAAACCTGCCTTGCTCTCATCGCCCCAGCTCCCTTCGTGTGGATCCTTTTCTACTTCCGTCCGCTGTTCCAAAGCCACCTAGACTTATACTATTATTAGAAGTAAAGCTAGTTCATACAATCGACTCAAAGCGTTGGTTCAAACAGGGAAGAAAGTGGGAAAGCTGTAGCATGAACCTAGGACTTGGTTCTAAGAGGAAACGGGGGAAAGTAGTAATATCTGTCACTGTTTAAATAATCGTATTTCGTATTTGCACAAACAGGGATGTATGTCTCCATATCTTTCGGGATGTCTGTCTCCGCATCGCTTCTATCCGCAAGCAATCAAAAGCACACACCTCAGTTTTAGTACAACTGCGCAAAATGAGATGGCTATCCTCGCTGCGCTCGCCTAACCTCCCGTCTTCAAGGTATCCTTACATTGGTAGTAACTAAGGTAGAATGACCAACGCAATCTAAAAGAAGCTGATTCGTACGTTTTACTTCCTGATTGCAGTGCAGGGACGAGCGAAAACAACTGAATCCTAGTCCGAAATGCACCTTCTTCCAGTTCATCCATGGACCAAGGACTAGCTGGCACGGCTGCACAGCAGTTTTTTGGACAGGTACGCGGACAAGAGGCATTGTGGTCTGCTTATTTCTGCAAATAGCGGTGCTTAAATTTAGGGGAATGCACAAGACTTTCAGCTGGTCAAGATAATCGCATGGTTTAGGTCAAGATTCCAATGAGACCACAATTATAATTGGTTATTCTGGAATGAGAGAACCTAACCCTGAATGGTGGCAACAAGAAAAGACCAGAGTGAACTCTAGGAAATTTAAGCCTGCCGGGAGGCCCTTTGCTCAGAGAGAAGCCTTGCTTGTTTTTTCCTGATTTGTAAACCTTCTCACAACTTTGTCTTTTGCTGTGAACTAGTATATGTTTTTTATGTTCTATGAATCATTTTTTTTCGCGAATACGCAAAGCTTGCGTATCATTCCATTGATAGAAGAAGAGAGAATACAAGATATGGGACAACACACGCACGAACGCAAGACGGCATGACATGGTGCCCGGAGTAGAGGGACATGGGGTGCTCTGCCCAAACAAAGAAAAACACCACGGCATAACTCTCCCATCCCTAAGAAGCAACTCGAACCTAATGAAGACAACCATCAAATCCTACTCCACCATCGGGGACGCCACGAGTGATCAAGACAACGCCTTCATGAAGGGAACGACGTTAAGGACGCCGTCATCGTCCGGTCCAAGAGGTCGGACCTAGGGTTTCCCCTGATGCTCGAAGAGGGGCAAAGATGTGGACCATGGCAACGCCTCCAAGAAGGGAACGTCACCCATGGGTGTCGCCGCTGCCAGCACCGGCAAGCCGAGCAAGGATTTCGCCTTGGCCATAATCTGAGCAATCCCATGCCCCGGGGTAGATTTCGGAGAGGAGGAAGTCGAGACACAGGTCGAGGCCGCCAAACACAGGGAGGGGAGCAACGTCCGCTGCCGAAGCCAACACCGGACGCCACCGGGAGAGCAAGCCATAGATCTGGCAGTAGAGGGAGCAAGGCGCAGAGGTGAACGGGGTTGGGCGGCGGGGCGGAGGGGAATGCGACGGCGAGGCAAGGTGGCTGACAACGCGGATGGGCCAAGATCTGGAGAGAAGCGCAGATCCGGACTGCCGAGCCAAGCCCGCAGGACGCCGCTGTCAAGAAGCTGGAATAGGGACGCAGCCCGGAGCATGTCGGGTCCAGAGCCGCGCCAAAGATGGAATCCGTCCACCATGAACACAGAGGGGGACGAGTCCATGGCCAGCAGGGGCGTGAGCCGGAGCAGACTCTGGGGAAAGGCCGCCATGGAAAACTAGCTTGCCCACGCCATAGGGGTACCACGGAGAACCTCCACGGATGCCACGCCACCGCCATCACTACATTGCGCGGGGTGGGGTGGGGCGGAGGTGGAGGGCAACGCGCCCGAGGGCAGCCGGGAAGCCGGCAGGAGCAACCAACGCGGTAGCGCCGCCAAGTGCGACCGAAGAGGGGCGCACGAGGAGTCAGCCGGAGTCACGCGTGGTGTCCCGGAGCGGGGCGGGGCGAAGGCCGAAGGCACCACGGCCGATGACAGCCGGCAGGAGCAGGCACCGCGCGAGCATCCGCCAAGTGCGCCAAGAGGAGAAGCGCACGAGGAGGGGGCCGGAGTCGCGCGCGGGGAGCTCGTAGCAGCGCCAGGGCCAGGGCACGTGTAGCGACCTGACCCAAAATCGGTCAAATCTCCGTATCTGTATTCATCCCAAGATCATGCTGGTACTCACAGTACATCGATAAAATAATCAAAGTTCAATCACACCTGAATTTATTACACGATTCTCATATAGAGTCTTTATTACAATAGAATAAATTTGGCCGAAGGCCAACTCATGAGAAATAAACTAATAACACTGCGGAAGCGTAGACGAAAAAGTGAGTCCATCCGACTCCAAAGGGCAATCGCCAAGCGCGGAGCGTAGCCTCACTCCTGATCGGAATAAATCTCTGCAACATAAGACGTTGCAGCCGTGTAGGTCAGCTTTTTGAATAAGCTGGCAAGTCATGAAGAGAATAACAATAATAAAATTACTAACACTATATGCATTTTTGGCTGTGGGGCTCTAAGTTTCATCATTTTGCGAAAAGCAAATTTTTTCCTACTACAGTGGACTTGCTTGCAAATTTCTACAAATTGTTGGTAGTTATTGAGATGGTTCCGCCAACCAATATCTCATTCCCAAATTATTAAGTCATAAACCCCTCAAATTAATTCATTAGTTTTAGTGTTGAGATTTCCGAATACTTCCAAGATTCCAGAGGCTCAAATTGTCCGTAACCGGGGACACGGCTAATCGATTAGATCTTTAACTCTGCAGAGGTTTATGACTTTTCCGCAAGAATCATTCCCTCCTTTTAAGTCTTCGCACTTCATGGTGTTTGAAGACGGATTAATGAAACAGGGTCTTCCAAAGAGTTCTTCCGCTACCGCCGTACCCATCCAATCCTACCGTTCTTCTACATCTCGTAGTACCGCCCAGCCAGCGTCACTACTAGGGTTGACCCAGCCGAGCCCATAATGGCTTGCGGCTGCAGGTAAGCTTCGGTCATGGGGCATCCATCCGTCTCTTCGTGGCTGGGTGAAGCTTTCCAAGATGTCATGGCACTTCTCCATGCATCCCGCCAACCACTGGGTTCTCCAGGTGCCCGTCAACCGTCCTCCACCCAAGAGTGAATTCAAGTCCATCTTGATTCTTGTAGTTCATGGGGTTGTCATCATCATTGACTCTCGATCTTTCTTATGAATTTCACTCAACCAAAACCCGTCTCTGAGCATAGCAAAGTAAACTACATTCCGGGTCATGGTAACAAGGGGGAATTGGTTCATCCTACCACATGATACTACTCAAGATTAATAACTTCAAAATTTCAACTATCTGCATGCATGGTGGGGTGGTGATAATTTCTAATGCACAAAAACATAGGTATAGAAAATAACATGATCAAAACTTGCCTTCTCGATGATCCTCGTAAGCTAAAGATTCAGTAGTAGCAAGCAAGACTCGGAAACTCTACCGAGACAAACAATGATCACAATAAGCATATAGCATAGGATCACATAATACAATAGCATAACAATAGCAACATAACACACCAAAACAACAAAGCAAAACCCAAAGGAAAACTCAAAGAAAACCAACTCAAGTTTTTCCTACTTCAAACAACAACTAAAAGTAGTTTTATATAACAAATTTTTCTTAACATAACCTAATCATGGATTTATGTTAACTTAACAGAAAATATTTCATTAAGCAACTAGGAGCAAAAAGAATTAATTTAAAATCTATTATGAAACTCCTATTAGGCCTAATTCAATTTCTATTAAGAAAATAAAATAAAACTTTTATTTATTATAAATAAAAGTTCATCCCTTAAAGTGACAGAAACTATCCTAGAATAATCAATCACATGTTAAAAATAAATTTATTTACTAATTAAAATAATAGGAAAACAAGAGCTAGTTAATTAATTAGGATTAACAAGATTCTGCTTAAAACTAATTTTTTATTAATCCTAAAATACCCAAATTAATTCCTATGGTTTGGCAATGTCAAAATAAAGTTGGGGCAAAAAGAATCATCCAAAATAATTTTTCTAACTCATGTTATAACAGATTTACTATTCTGGCTAAAACTAAAATAAAGCAATTTTAATTAATTTTAACATAGCTAAATATATTTTCTACAGAAACTATAGAAAATTTCCAAACCAACAAAAAAGAATCACCTAAAATATTAAACAGAATAAAAGATATGAATTTTTCAAATTTGAACTATTCTGTTAAAACAAAACGAAAATAAATGAAAAATGGCCTAATGGCCTAAACTACGCCTTAGCGTAATATAAACTAAACGGGCCTAGGGTTAAACTGAATCGGGCGGCTAAATAAAAAACCTAACTAAAAACTAAACCGTAAACGAACCGGCGGTTTTATTTAAAGACATACCCCTTCTGGTTCTAATCTACACCGAGATTATGAATCGACGGCGGGTGGGATTCCGTGGCTTACCGGAGCTCGACGGGCGGCGGCGGCGGCGGCGAAAAGTCGTTGGCCTCCTCCGGTCGTCGGGAGGTCGGTGGAGTGACACGGCCTGGTGCAGACGAGCTCGGGGGTTCTTGGTGGAGTCGGTGGAGGTCGGGAGGGTCTAGGGCGGCGACGGCGACGCAAATGGCGGCGGCGGTGAGCTCGGGCTCCGCTGACGGCGTGAGAGAGGAGGAGGGTTTCGGCCGGGGCGAGGGGGAATGGGGTGCGGGGCCGGTATAAATAGAGGGGCCTCGGCGTGGGGAGGCGATC
This sequence comes from Aegilops longissima, assembly GCA_021605205.1. Classification (NCBI taxonomy): domain Eukaryota; kingdom Viridiplantae; phylum Streptophyta; class Magnoliopsida; order Poales; family Poaceae; genus Aegilops; species Aegilops longissima. Next base: position 25,076 of record JAHIAM010000816.1, read on the forward strand.
GGGGGGATCGGATCCGGATCTCACGGATCCCGTGATCGGTGGCGCGCGGCGTGGGCGGGGTTGAAGACGGGTGGTGGCCCACCCGCCAGAGAGAGAGAGAGAGGGTGCGGGCGGGCGGTCGGCCGAGCCAAGCAGGTTCGAGGCGAGGGGGTTGACTGGCCGGCTCATTGGCTGGCTCATTGGCTGGCGGATGGGCGCTGGTGGGCCTAAGTATACTGGCTGGGCATTAGGGGCTGGTGGCGCTGGGGTGGGTTTTTTTTTGAATTTATTTTTTAAAATAAAACAAAAACAGAGATAACTTAATAAATATAAATATTTTATATAGGACATATATATACCAAAATGATCAGGGGAATATTCCCTATCATTTGAACATTTTTCCAAAGGCAAAATCCAAACTTTATAAAATTCATTTTTTTCAAATTCAAATAAATCTCAAGTTTGAATTCAAAACTTTTGGCAAGGTTTTCCTCTGATATTTTTGGAGTGTCATGTTTACTCCTCTCATACTTTTGCTCAAGTATTTATCAGGTATAGTTTTTTTTGAAATGATTCCCACTTGCCATAGTTTGAATTCAAATTCAAAACTCAAATCTCTTCTGAAACTCCAAATGGCATTCAAATTCAAACAGGATGCACAGATGCTTAGCTATAATTGTAAAGCATTCCAAATAGGAAATTTGGGATGTTACAGCACGCCGCAGCCCTCGCTGCCCAATGAGGGCAGGCGGCGGGCCGGGTGGAAGGTGGCCAAGCCCGGATCGGGGTAGGGGTGGTGGTGGCGGAGCCTTGAGGTAGGGGTCAGATCCGCCCGCCGCCGCCATCCGGGTCGGCATGCCAGCCCTCCCGGCCGGCGCGGCGGAGGAGCTCGCGCTGGGAGCCGGGCTGGCGGTTAGGGTTCCCCAGGTCGCCAGAGGTGTGCGACGCTGGGGGCTTCTTGACTTTGATACTGAATTACCTTGAAAATGTATAAAATTGCTTAACTTATGCTTTTCAAGTTTTTTATGAAGACGAGTTTAATGTGAGTGTTCCACATGAGCGCTGGACTAGCGTGTGAGCGTTTGGAATTTATTACATTGTGGCCTCAATTAAGCTGCATGAACCATTGTAACAAGATACATAGTTGCTTATATGTCACACACAGATTGTTGATTGTTAGCTGGTCGATAGCCTAGTGTTGAAGCGAGCTGAGCCAATGTGCCGTGTTTTGCACAACTCGCTTATAAGTGGGGTAGCACCAACAGTGTTTACAAGTACTTATGTATCGTCGGTGCACGGTTCTCGAACGAGTGCTCTATTTCATCAAAACACAGATCGCCAGATGATAAACCGTGACAACTTATGTCTTACCATGCCATATTCATGAAAAAACTAGTGAGGACGATCTGTTTGACAATAATTACGATGGTTCTCACATGATTCACGGGCACACAAAAGTAGCAGCAATTCCCATAGACATGATTCAAACAGTAGTACTAGCCGGAGGGGTCGATAATGTGAGCAAGGTTCGGATAATTAGACACAATCCAAACTACTATTAAACACTAGCTTGGGCAACTATTTCATGCCTCGACCTAATTTAGGCTGGACACAAGACGGACCTTGCCATGAACATCATCGAGGACGTCCCGCAGCATCTCAATCATGTGAACCTTCATGAAGACAACCTTGTGGCCTTGCCACTGATAAACTTGTTTATGGAGGCATGCCACATCATCTTCCTGCGTAAGCTTGACAAGAACAGTATTCCTCACAAATGAAGGAGTAGCTTTGAAGTTCTTTTGCTTCAGTACACCCTGGACAACACACCTGACAACAGTGAGGCTGGAATACAACTCTTCATTGGTATAACCGCAAATGGCTTCCAGGATCAAACAGCCTAAGAACTCTGTTTTCCCAGTGCGTATATTCAGGTCGTCCGCCTCATAGCGAGTGACATGTACAACCACACAATTCTTGTCTGCATCAAGGCTCTAATTGAAACAGAAACAAATTCTGAATTACTTTTCAGTATAAGAAACACAAGTTATTTAAACCACTATGTATAGCATGGCATCGAAGCTAATAAAATTTTGCATTATTAATCACCACATACTTCCTTTTCTAAAAAATCACCACATACTTAGATGAAAAACCACAATCGAGATCGGCAAAGAAGGAAATCACCTTGGGCAGCTCAGCAAGGGGGAGGACACATCCTCGAAGGCGGAAAACTGCTCCTGCAGAGTGCCACGGGGCTGCAACCTCAAACGGGCGTTGACCATCTCGAGATCTGGGTCGCCCGGTGGTTGCCTCCATCTTCTTGGAGCTCTCTGTCTCGTGGGGATCAGCCTCCCGTCTGCTCCAATATCGGCAGATCTTTGCCCGGTTCTCCTTGGTCCATCATGAAACCGGCGAATACTAGGAGACCACTGAAAGGAAAACACAATCGCAATGACAATGAAACAAAAAGAGAGTGAGGATCGGTTCTTGCTTTGCAAAAGTTCTTTTTTCCTCGAACGAAAATATACCAACATCATAGATCCGCTTACCTTCCCTTCGTCGGAGAGAAGAACGTTGGCGAGATGCAAGTGTTGCCTTTCTTGAAGACGGTGAGGGAGAAGGGATTCAGCGAAGAGTGAAATGATGGTTGCTTCGTCCGTCAAACTTAGATCATGGGAGGTGGGGTTTTGTGATACGACGGCTCGTTCTTGCCGCCACGACCGGGTGACTCTCGCTTTGCATACTGCCTTCTAATTTGGTGGATGGCATTTGGGCCCTGCTGCTGCATGGCCCGCATGTCGGTGAACAAAAGTATAACGGCATTCGAAGAGAGGGAGACGTTTCAATGACCTAGGAGGAGCGAGCGGTAGAGTGTCTCCTTGTACTAGTAGTAATTGTTTTTCGGGTAGTTGTAGAGTGTCTCCACTGTACTAGTAGTAATTGTTTCTCGGGGCCCAAGACAAAACAGCCCATCCACACTAGTAAATAGTAAAATCAATTCAAAAGCCCATATATTTCTTGAATGAGAGGCGCTACCCACACCCAAAGACACCCCCCCAAAAAAACACTGGTGCTCTTCTTCCTCCTCGCTCCCACCCACCACCACGTCAGCTCGCCCACTGCACTACCCCAAATTCCTCACCTCACTCCCTCTGAAAACCCCATCTCCCTTCTTCCTCACTCCCACTGAAAACCCCAGCTCCCCTTCTTCTTCGTCAGACTACAACTAGGCTCGTCATTAGTTACTCTGCTCAAATCCGTGAGCTTGACGCGACGCCTCGAGGAAAATGGAGTCGGTGACCCCAGCGCCAAGAAGATGAGGCTCCTGCCAGTGAACTTTGTTGTAGATCCCGCGACCCGGCAGCCTTGGGAGAAGCGGCGACCCGCCCCACCGGATCCCAAGAACCCGTAGAACCTCGGGTGGACCGTATCAGCGATCTCCCGGACGCCATCCTTGGGGAGATCATATCGCTTCTCCCCACCAAGGATTGCTGCCGCACCCAAGTCCTCTCAATTCGGTGGCGCCCTCTATGGCGCACTGCCTCCTTAATCTCATTGTCGTCAGCTATCTCTCTTCAATGATTTTGAAATCCCCAGAGCCATCATCTCCTCCCACCAGGGCTCCGTTCAAAGCCTCTGCATCCCGTCATGCTACCTAAGCAAGCATACCATGCCCTACACGGTGGACGCCTAGCTGGAATCCCCTGAATTCACAGAACTACAGCTGCTTGAGTTCTACTATTCCCCTGGAAATCACATACCACATATTTAACGCCATGAACTTGTGCCTCAAAGACCGATGTCCATCTCGGGGTTTCGTCCTCTCTCCACACCGCCACCTTTGCTAAAGTGCTACCTACCAGCATAATCTGGTACTAAACCTTCGACTCCCATTTCTCAAGAAACTTTCACTTGTGCGGGTTCAGATATCGGAGGCCTCATTGCACAGCATCATCCACTCCAGTTGCCCTGCGCTGGAGTGCTTGGTGCTTGTTTTCACATTTAGAATCGGTTGTCTCCAAATAAAGTCGCCTAACCTTGTAAGAATTGGAATTTATTTTGACGGAAGGCAGCTCATCATCCAAGATGCCCCTTCACTTCAAAGGTTGATCCTTGATTCTAGTTATTCACCGTTGCAAAGTTATTCACCGTTGCAAATAACCGTCCTCTCTGCGCCTAAACTGGAGACCTTGGGTGTAATACATGATCTTTGTGCTCATTTCAATATGGTGTTTGGCTCCACAGTTCTTCAGATACTTTATATTATCATCTACACTTGTAACCATGAGCTGCATTTTAAATTTCTGCGCATAATTTATATGTCATCTTGGAGTACACATTTTGTACTAATATTATGTTCTATGCTCAATGAAGATTTTCTCCATGGATGGCCTATCAATGGTGCTGGATTCTGTCAAGATCTTATATATCCAAATGAATAGTTTTGATCTGAACAAGATTATTGGCTTGCTGCAATGCTTTCCATGTCTGGAGAAGTTGTATATAAAGGTGATAATTTCACGCACATTGGAAGCCCGCATATAGTGTACTAGAATTAACCGTTCAGCTGTTGCTCTGTCGGCACTCTTCTTTTAGACCTTAATTGTTTTCAATCTTCATGTCTATTTAGGCAACATGACGGGGTAAGAAAGTTATAACCAATCGGTGGATTCGTAAGCATCGGGATTTTCTTACTTCTCATGAGATTAGATTGAAGACAATAATGCTAGAACGATATGTAGCCAACCGTGCAAACACAAGATTTGTCACATTCTTCCTGCTGAATGCGAGCTTACTATTGTCCATCAGGCTTAAGTTTATCAGCGGCATGGTTTTCATGGATGGGTATGTCGAAGAGCAAAAAAAGGAGTTTCAGGTGGGCAAAAGAGCTTCTGAACATGCCGGGCTTCAATTTACAACATATTGTGGTCATAATCCAGTAAATTGTACGACCCAGGATGTTCATTCTATGGACCTGACCGATCCATTTGACTGTGACTGCCGAAAACAGTGCTGGAGTTAGATGTTGTTGCCCTTTTCAATCTGGTTTTTTTTGTAAACCTGATGAACAATTAACCCTCGTGCTTTTGTACAGTTTGTAAGATGGAGTTAGATGTTCCTGCCCTTTTCAACTCGGCTGTGACTGTCATATTTTCTTTGAAAAAAGGCAAATGGCTTGCGATTCGTTTAATTTAGAGTGAAATATTGTAACAAATCCAAACCAAGGGAAATAACATCACTCTCGCAGGCTGCTTGAGCTCACTGTGCATTACAGAAGCCAAGTGATCAGCCCCCACCAGCACCCACAAACTTATTTCGAAGCACATCAAATGGGCTGTAAATTTTCATAGGAAAGGCTGCATGACCGTGACAAATTTGGATTCTGACATTTGGGACCCGCGAGGAAATAGCCTATCCAAGGTGGTGTCGACTTACTAGCCGGTCAACAAGCGATTTCGCCTACCAGCCGTTGGATTGACATCCAACATCTGTCGTGTATCTTCTATCTCTTGTCTTCTTCTTCCTCCAGCCGCCCAAACCAAACCACCCCGTCGGCTCCGCCTGCTCCCGCCTCCCATGGCTGGCTGCGCCTCTGCCGCCCTACCGTACGTACCCTCCAATGTGGGCCAGTCCCTCCCTCTATTCCCCCACACGTCTTATTATTCTCCGGCGACGTCAGCCCCAACACGCACCCGCGCCCAAACCAGTCAACCCTCGTACTCCCCTCCGCCTCCGACTGGACCGGCGCATCTTCAATGGCTCCTGTTCGTTCCGTCCGAGGCCTCGCCTTCGTCCTCCGCCTTGCGGCCTTGGTTTGCTCGCGTGCGCGGTGCGCCGCCCTCTTACGTTGTCAACGTTGTCGAAAACCGAGAGGGACAAGGAGATGACTATACGTGGAGAGGATGACAGTAGGGACCCACCAGCGTCATGGCAGTACGCAAGCAAGTGCCTCTATAGTACAAGCCCAAAAATATGGTTCCTCCTAATGGTTGGACATCTGGGGCTCACGCCATTGTCAACGTAGTCAATAAACGAGAGAATTACACTACAAGCGTCTGACACCAGGGACTCAGCAAGTTGCACAGTTTTTTTTAGGAACAAGAAGTTGTTATTATACTAGTTTTAGCGACGGATCAGGGTAACAACGGGGCTCTGGCCCGTCTAGCCAGGGTTTTATTAATGTTTACCACATTATGAGCCCAATTGTGTTTTTTTCTTGCTGAAAATGGCTGGCCCAGTTCTATTTTTTTAAACAAATACCCAAACAAGGCCTACTTGCTTTATTGGCCCTGCTGGGCTGCAAATCTTTCAAGACGAGGAGAGTTTCATTGCCCAGAAATGGGCTGTACATTTTTAAAACACATCAAACCGGGAATTAGTTTCAATTTTTTTCATTACAAGATCTTAAATTCCATTGATTTTTATGCGTGGACGATTATTTGGATTTTATATTTATATAAATTATTTTTCAAAATAGTTTGAATGTTAGTTGATATTTCTGTATTAAAAACAGTTGACCGCACCTAAATATGCAAAATTTCATATACTTTCTAACCGTGGCCACAATATGGGGTGCGATGCTAACAAAAAGAAGATGGGCTCAAAAAAAATTCTTACGAATTAGCAAATGGGCTGTACATTATTAGAAATAATGGCAGATGGGTTGTATGTTGTTTTCCACAAATTTGAGGCTGACTCGTGCGCCTACTACAGGTTGACGTGTATTCTTTCATTAAAAAAAGGTTGACGCACACGCAACGCCCTGTCAAGTTAGTCAACACACGAGAGCAGTGACTGTTGGATGTCCATCCAACGGCTGTCGTGCTTCTTCAATCTCTGCTCTTCATGCTCAAGCCGCTCAAACAAGCGCCATGGACTGCTCGCTCCCTCCTCCCGCTGCCAGCTATGTTTGCCGCAAGAGCCTTACGGCCCCACCGTACTCCCATCCCTGGCCTAGCCATCCCTCTACTCACCCACACATGTTGTTATTCTCCGGCGACGACAGATGAACCAGTAAACCCTCGTACTCCTCCGTGTAGGAAACAACTGCCCAGTATTCCCTGGCTCCGTGTCATTCCCTTCCTAGGCCTCGTCGTCGTCCACCGCCCTGGTGCTCTCGGCGCGGCCTGGTCAACGTGGTCAATGAACGACATCCATCGGAAGTGGACTGTATGTTGAGAGGCTGACAGCTGGGTCCATGGCGGCACGCAAGGAAATGCCTCCTTATTACGCGCAAAATAATGATTCCTCCACCTGAAAGCTAGGACCCATAGGAAGGGCCTCTGTATTTCGTGAAAAAAGCGTTCCCCCCGCTGACAGGTCGGACCCACCACTATATCTTTGCACGCAAGGAAGTGCCTCCTTATTACGCCCAAAAAAAATGAATACCCCCCTGCTAGCTGGGACCCACCATATTGTTGGGCTGACTTGTGGGCCTACTAAGTTGACGGGGACGGAGAGCTTTGTCAACTTAGTCAATACTCCAGTGACCGTATGATGTCCATCCAACGGCCATAGTGCTTATTCAACCTCTGGTCTTCTTGCTCCAGCCGCCCAAAGCAGCGCCGGTCGTGCCGCATGTTCCTGCCTCCCGTGGCCGGCTGTGCTACCGCGGAGGCCTCACCGCCGCCATACTACTCCCACCACTGGCTAGGCCATCCCTCCACTCACCCACACCCCCTGTTATTGTGCGGCGACGGCAGCCTCACACCACAGCCGAACCAGTGAACGCTCGTACTCCTCTCCGCGTGGGCATCCACTGCCGCGCCTTGCACGGCTCCGCGTCGTCCCCTTCCTAGGCCTCGCCGTCGTCCACCGCCGTGGTGCTCTCGGCGCGGCGTGGTCAATGTGGTCAACGACCGACTTCCATCGGAAGAGTACTGTACGTGGAGAGGCTGACAGCTGGGTCCACGGCAGCCGCAAGGAAGTGCCTCCTTATTACGCAGAAAATAATTATTCCTCCACCTAACAGCGGGGACCCACCGGACGGGTCACCAGTATTTTGTGAAAAAAATCATTTCCCCCTGACTGCTGGGACCCACTGGACGGGCCACCGTGTTTCACGAAAAAAACGTTCCCCCCACTGTCAGCTCGGACCCACCGGAAGTGCCTCCTTATTACGCACAAAAAAATGAATACTCCCCTGCCAGGTGGGACCCACCTTGGTGGAGGCTGACTTATGGGCCTACTAAGTTGACGGGGACGAAGGGCTTTGTCAACTTAGTCAATATGAACGATTCTAGCTCCAAAGGACCGTGACGATGTCCATCCAACGACCGTAGTGCTTCTTCAACCTCTGGTCTTCTTGCTCCGGCCTACCAAAACAGCGCCGGTCGTGCCGCATGCTCCTGCCTCCCGTGGGCGGCTGTGCCGCAGAGGCCTCACCGCCTCTACTATTCCCACCGCTGGCAGGCCTCTGGGCGACGGCAGCCTCACGCCGCAGCGAACCAGTGAACCTCGTAATCCTCTCGCGCGGGCTTCCACTGCCGCGTCGTCCCCTTCCTAGGCCTCGCCGTCGTCCACCGCTGTGGTGCTCTCCACGCGGCGTGGTCACCATGGTCAAGGAACGACTTCCATCGGAAGAGTATTGTACGTGGAGAGGCTGACGGGTCCACGACCACAACCCAATTTTTTTGTGATTTGCCAAGTAAGTCGCTTTGTCAGGCCTGTTGGACTGAAATCTTTCAAGACGAGGAGAGCTTTCATTCGGCTGGCCGAGAAAATGGCCCATCAGTAATGAGAAACGGGCTGTACATTTTTAAAACACATTAAACCGACAATTAGTTTCAAATATCTTTTTTTCATTTCAAGATTTTAAATTACATTATTTTTTATGTGTGGAGAATTTGTTGGATTTTATATTGATATACATTTATTTTTAAATCAGTTTGAATGTGAGTCGAAATTTTGGGATTAAAACAGTTCGACCGCTTTTGAAATATGCAAAATTTAGTATAATTTTTAACCGTGGCCACAATATGGGCTGTAATGCTAAAAAAGAATATGGGCTCCAAAAAACCTTAAGAATTAGCAAATGGGCTGTAAATGATTAGAAATAATGGCAGATGGGTTGTATGCTGTTTTCCACAAATTTGAGGCTTTCCTAAAAAAAGGTTGACGCACAAGCACTGACTGTCCATCCAACGACCGTCGTGCTTTTTCAATCTCTGCTCTTCCTGCTCCAGCTGCTCAAACAAGCGCCGGTGGGACTGCCTGCTCCCTCCTCCCTGCGGCCGGCTATGCTGCCGCGCAGGCCTCACCGCCCGACCGTACCCCCATCGCTGGCCTAGCCATCCCTCTACTCACCCACACCTGCTGTTATTCTCCGGCGACGGCAGACGAACCAGTAAACCCTCGTACAGTCGTACTCCCCTCCGCGTGGGAAACAATTGCCGAGTCTTCCCTGCCTCCGTGTCGTCCCCTTCCGAGGCCTCGCCATCGTCCACAGCCGTGGTGCTCTCGGCGCGGCGTGGTCAATGTGGTCAACGACCGACTTCCATCGGAAGAGTACTGTGCTTGGAGACGCTGACAGCTGGGTCCACGGCCGCAGCAAGGAAGTGCCTCCTTATTACGCGCAAAATAATTATTCCTCCACGACAGCGGGGACCCACGGACGGGCCACCATATTTCGCGAAAAACGTTTCCCTCGACTGCTGGGACCCACTAGCTACACCTTCGCACGCAAGGAAGTGCGTCCGGCAAAAAAAAACAAAGCGATTCGCCCGACATTGCTGGGACCCACCAGCTACATCTTCGCATGCAAGGAAGTGCACGACGGTCGGGACCCACCTGGTCGAAGCGCACGTAGCGTTGTCATTCTGGTCGCGAACGTGTACATACATATATACTGGTGGATGTAGAGCGCGCCACGTAGCGTGTACACGTACGTACAGCGGCCAGGGTGCAAGAAAGAAAATACGGCCACGTACGTACATACGGGCAGGGTCTCGAACGCCTACTCGCGCATATGTACGGCGAGGGCTCGTGTACATGGCTGGGTCGGAACGGAGAAACAACGCCGTCGTCGTGTTCATGGGGAGGCAATGGAATGCGTTGTGTTTATGGGGAGGCAACGGAATGCATCGTGTTCATGGGGAGGCAACGGAATGCGTCGTGTTCATCGGGAGGCAACGGAACGCGTGGGAGCCAACCGGTTGGGTCAGAACGGAATGCGTGGTCATGTTCATCGGGAGGTCTTGGATGGAACAGGCCATGGAAACGAGGCCTGGCGTACCGCAGAACGGAGGAAACGGCCTTGTGTTTGACCGGCCACGTTCGAAATGGGATCATGTTCATTGGGAGGGGTCTGGTGTACCGCAAAACGGAGGAAACGGACCTCCTACGGTCGAAACGGGGGTCCTGTTGATCGGGAGGGGTGTGGCGTACCGCAAAACGGAGGAAACGGACCTCCTACGGTCGAAACGGGGTCCTGTTGATCGGGAGGGGTGTGGCGTACCGCAAAACGGACGAAATGGACTTGTGTTGGAGCGCTACGGTTGAAATGGGGGTCGTGTTCATCAGGAGGGGTGTGGCGTACCGCAAAACGGGACTCCACGGGATACTGTACATCTCCACCGTCGACCCCCTCCAGCCTCCACGAGCTACTGTTCATCCACCGTCGACCTCCTCCAGCCTCCGCCTACGACTGTTCATCCACGGGCTCCTGTTCATCCAGCCTCCACCGCGTGCTACTCCACCGGCTACTATTCAACCACCCCTCCACCTTCTACTGCTCATCCAGCCCTCCACACCGCGGTTTCCTGTTCAACCACCCCTCCACGGGCACCCCTACACCGTCTACTGTTCATCCAGCCCTCCACACCACGGGGTCCTGTTCATCCACCCCTCCACGGGCACCCCTCCACCGTCACTGCTCATCCAGCCCTCCACCACACCACGGGTCCTGTTCATCCAGAGGCAATGCCACCGCCACTTGCTCATCCAACCTTCAAACGCTCACTTTGCTCATCCCAGAGGCAGCATCGATCGGCTTGATTAGCAGCGATGGCGGCGAATCGCCGATCGGGTTCATTTAACAGCCATCGATCGATCGCTCGGGTTCGAGAACGATAGCCTGCAGTGCAATCGCCGGGTTCGATTAGAGCCCAACGCCGCTTCGGGTTGATTAGAGCCAACGCCGCACACACGCAGCGACGTGTCTGAGAAATGTGCATCGCTCAGCCCCGACCTCCCACCATAACCGGAGCTCCTGAAATTTTCCTCCCCTCGCTTCTACCACGGTTTTTCCGTCATGGACGGCCCAAAGAATATCATGCAGCTGCGTCTCCGCCCGCCAGACGAAAAGCCCATTTTCTGTCATGATATTTTGTCATAGAAGTAGGAGCCCACCACATCTATAATGATACCGGGTTTTGTCACAATTATCGTCATATAAGTGTCATATGTATGACAGAAAAAAATTCGTTCGGCCCAAAATGTCATGGATGCGTCTTTTTTTTGTAGTGGCTTAGGTGTCCCCTTGCTTTATTGGGACGGGGTGAGGCCCGTCCCGTCCGTCGCCGCTCCTCCAAGCTTCGACACGCGCCCTGGCCAGCGATGCATGCGGTGCCATGTAGGCAGGCAGGCAGCTGAGGTGGCGCGGTGGTGGAGCCTCCACGAAGGGCTGCATGTTGCCACGCAGGTGCCTGCCCAGATAGTTGGGTCGGCAATTGTATGCGAATGGCGGCGGAGACTTGGCTGGTGCGGGCCTGACGGTGGCCCTGCTGGTGCACTTGGCGAGGGCCTTGCCGGGTGGCCCGGCAAGGGTCTTGCCGTGGCGTGCTGTCGTTCCCGGCAAGGGTCTTGCCGGGGGCCTTGGTAGCCTTCCTCGGCAAGGATCTTGCCGAGGATCGTCGTCTTCTAATCCTCATCTGACCTTGAATATGTCTTCACAAAGATCTGCATGCCACCACAGAGGTGCCTTCCCGAGCCCTGGCCCCACGTCGATGACGGTGTTGACGGCCGCGGGCTCAAGGGTGGCTCACTCCGTTGGTGTGGGGCGAGCTGCCCCGGCAAGGGCCTTGCCGGGGCTGCCGAGGCTGCCCCCGGCGAGGGTCTCCTGTCGGGGGAACCTGCTTCATCCCTTTTCTCTTTGTGGCCTTGGCCTTGGTCCTTGTCGTTGCTTTGCTTCGTTGCATGCCTTCGGATTCTCTCCGGCTCCACTTTCCCTGCCCTGTTATGCGCGGCCGTGGCGGGAGGCTCTGACTGCACGTGCACAAGTAAAGGGGTCAAAAGGAGAGCCCCTACTTTTGTACACCGACAGGAGCCCCTGGGCCTGGGCCACACATAAGCGCATCACGTTGTTGGGCCAGGCCCAGAATGGTGTGCGGGCAGTTGGGGCGGATTTTACCGCGGTAACTGCTCCGTCCGCTGCGCTTCTCCACGACTCGCGTCGAGCGCGCGACGTGGGGCTCGTGCGCGCGCATGACGGAAGCATGCTGGCGTCATACCGTGGTGGACAGTAAAGAGGCGGCTTGCGTGTCTCTTTGAGGCCGCAGGGCCGCTTCCCATTTACTGCCCTCGCTTGGGAACCGTCGCTCCACGCGTCCCACTGCGCCCGCCTCCTGCGCCACGTTCGCTGCATGCATAATGCAGAGCGAATGACAGGCGCGCGAGATGTGGGAAGTTGTGCTCGTGCATGGGTTGATTCCCATGCTCCTTCAATGGAGCAGAGAGGGTGGTCGACGTCCCCGCTTGTGGTCACTTCAACAAGATGGATTGACCGAGAGGGGGCAGCCGAGCCCCGCCCCTGCCCCTTTATAAAGAGGGGAGCGGGAGGAACGGTGCCTCCCAACCTTCCGTCATCTGCCTCTCCTCATTCCTGCTTCCTTTCTTCTTCTGCCATGGCGAGGGGGCGTGGCGACGCCTCATCATTGGCGGTGAGGGTTTCGGCCAGACAGCGCATCGCTCCTCCCCAAGAACTCATAGTGGCGGGGCCGGCCGCTAGAGGAAGGGGGAGGGGGCGAGGTCGAGGCCGTTGTGGTGCTCGAGGGAGAGGAGGACGGGGCGGCAGATCAGCCTCTCCTCCGCCAGCAGCTCCTCCTCCGATGGAGGGCCACGCCGGGGACAACCCCTGCGAATTCTTCGTCAGGCTGCGCCAGCCACCGCGCCGTCGCCTTTGCCTTCCAACTCCATTCGCGTGGGAGATGGAGCTGGATCCGCCGCAGGCGTTGCGGTTGCATATGAGGGGTTGCGGGAACAGCGGCACATGGGCCAACGTCGAGTTCCCCGCCCCTCACGTCATGTATCTCCACCGAGGGTGGAAGACCTTCGCTCGCCTCCACAGCTTGACGGATGGGCTCACTCTCCACTTCAAACTAATGGAGGGTGGCCTCCTCCCCGTCACGATCTTCGGGCACTTAGGGACTCGCGTAAGGTGCTGCGTGGAGAGCTCTTCTGACGACGAAGATTCCTCCTCGAGCGAGAGTGGCGAGGAAGACAACGGCGTCGACGACGAGGCTAGCGGGCGGCAGGATGACGGGTCCGACTAGGCGTCGGGCGCCACTCCGAGCGGCACCGGCGACCCCATCATCCGTGTCGCCGGCTCCTTGAACTTCTCGGAGTCGTCTCCTTGGGCGGCTGGCGTTGGGAGGCTGCAGAAGAGCAAGAGGGCGGGCGGCAAGGCTGTCAAGTCAGAGTACGCGGGCACCGACGCCTTCGTCGCGTACCGACATCCTGCCGCCTCGTCTTCAAGCTCTGCCTCCGGTGCCGCCATCACCATCCAGCCCTTGGGCGGCCACCAAGATGTTCTCTTGGTGTCTTCTGCCACTCGTAGCTCGCCTAGGCGCCCCTTTTTCCCTTTTCGCCTCCTTGAACTGCCTCCTGAGGAGAGGGACAAGAAAGGGATTACGGGCATCTTATCTCTTTTTTGCTTGTAATCCTTCATGCCTTTGTTAACTTTAGAACTTGTAATCCCCTTGTTCATGTTTTTCATTTCGTATGAACTGTACCTGTACGGGATGTTTTTTAATGATAAAGGGATGTTTGCCGGGATTTTCGTTCGCAGGTAAAACCCACGACAAGGAGTAAATCCTTGTTACCTTTAAGATAAACGTTATCTCGCCTAGCAACAGGCCTTGCCGTCCCCCCACTTTGCTCGACCTTTCTCACGCCCTTGGCGGAGGCAGGGATGAGGTGGGCTTAGGCTCCTCGTTTCATTTCCTTGCTGCCACGACTACGACCAAACTCGGTCCTAGGAAACGAGTCCTAGGGTCCGAAATGAGGGGAGCACGATAGCCTAAGGATAAAACGAGGTTTCACATACCTCAATCCATAACGAAACGCATGATAAGGGATAGAGAACTTATCTGAATCTGCAGCCCCCGGCAACCTTGGCTTGCCACGGGTGGATCTTTGCTCTTGTAGCCCCGGCAATCGGGCTTGAGCGGGCCCGGCGCCGTCCGTCCCTTTCTTCCAAAGCAGCTCGGCAAGGATATTCATGTGTCCTGCGAACCAAAGAAGACAGAGAAGAACAAAGAGACGCGCACTCAACCTCTAAGCTAGGGGTTAGCCGCCGCTAAGCACTATCAACCCTAACCAAGGATGAGACTCGACCTAGCATGCATGCTATAACTTAGGGCGCCAGCGCTTCATTTATTTATGCTCAGGGTCTGCGCCTGGCTTTGTACAGAGGGTCACATGACTTGTCGGCAAAGCTCGTACAAAAGGTGGCTTGCCGGGAGGCCCGGCAAGCCGCGCCTTATGGGTAAAACTTGCGAAGATGCTCGATGTTCCAGGAGTTGCTCACTGGTACGGCATCCTCGGTCTCCAGGCGGACTGCGCCAGACTGGTGACTCGTATTACCCGATAAGGGCGTTCCCACTTTGGCGTCAACTTGTTGGAATTCTTGGCCGACTGAACGCGCCGAAGAACAAGGTCGCCTTCCTCAAAGTTTCGGGCATGAACCTTGCGGCTATGGTAGTGGCGCAAGGCTTGCTGGTAGCGTGACGCTCTCACAGTCGCCCGAAGATGATCTTCCTCAAGGAGCGTCGCGTCATCTTGGCGGAACGGCTCTTGCTCAAGCTCGTCATAAGCGAGCACTCGAGGTGACCCGTGTATGAGTTCCATGGGGAGAACTGCTTCCGCCCCGTATACCAGGGCAAAAGGTGTCTGGCCGGTGGCTCGATTTGGCGTCGTCCTGATTGACCAAAGAACCGCCAGCAAGTCATCAATCCAGCGCCTTCCGCCCTTGTGCATCTTGTCAAAGGTCTTCGTTCTCAAGCCTCGCAACACTTCAGCATTTGCCCTCTCCACTTGGCCGTTGCTCCGTGGATGTGCCACGGAAGCAAAACAGACCTTGCTGCCGAGGTCTCGGATGTACTGAATGAAGGTGTGGCGTGTGAATGGCGTGCCATTGTCGGCAATGACTCTATTTGGAACACCAAAACGACAGACCAGTCCTTTGAAGAATTTGACGGCTGATTGAGCAGTCACCTTCCTCACTGCTTCCACCTCTGGCCACTTTGTGAACTTGTCGATTGCAACGTATAAGTACTCAAAGCCCCCGACAGCGCGGGGGAAAGGGCCCAGTATATCGAGCCCCTAGATCGAGAATGGCCAGGAGAGAGGGATTGTTTGAAGGGCTTGAGCTGGTTGATGAAGTTTCTTTGAATGGAACTGGCACGCTTCACACTTGGTGACTAGTGCCGTCGCATCCTGGAGGGCGGTGGGCCAGAAGAAACCTTGCGGGAACGCCTTCCCGGCAAGGGCCCTTGACCCTATGTGGGATCCACATATGCCTCCATGTATCTCTGCCAACAGCTCTAGTCCTGCCTCCCGGGGGATGCACTTGAGTTTCACACCGTTTGGCCTTCTCCGGTACAGGACGTCATCGATGAACTGGTACAGGGCGGACCGACGGGCTACTTTCTCCGCTTCCTCCTGCTCCTCAGGAAGCTCCCCTATTTGGAGGAATTGGACGGTATGCTGCGCCCATGCCGGAGCCTGAGGCTCGACGGCAAGGACCAAAGGCATCTCTTCCGCCATGGGAGCGGCTGTCTCTACAGCCAGGGCCTGACACCCCGCCAGAGCCAGTTGCTCTCGGGCAGGCTCAGCGTCCGCGGCAGTACCCTTGCCGGAGGCCTCGGGGGCTCGGTAGGAAAGTACTCGCCGGGACCTGATTTCCTCCGCTTGCTCTGCCCTGCTGATGGATCGACGGATGGTTGAGTTAACCGGAGCAAAAGGTACTGGTTCCACGGTAGCTTGAATGCGCACTTTGACAGTGTCGGCGATGTTGTTCTCCGCTCGTGGGACGTGCTCCGCCTGGATACCGTCAAAGCGTTCCTCCAGCTTCCTCACCTCATCTACGTATGCTTCCATCAATGGGCTCTGATAATCTTTGTTGACTTGCCTGACAACGAGCTGCGAGTCACCCCTGATGATGAGCTTCTTAACCCCGAGGTCTGCCGCGATCCTGAGACCGGCAAGCAATCCCTCGTACTCGGCGGTGTTATTGGTGGACATCTCCCTGGGGAAGTGCATCTGGATCACGTACTTGAGGTGCTCTCCGGTGGGTGCGACGAGCAGCACACCGGCACCGGCGCCTTGCAGCGAGAAGGCTCCATCAAAGTACATGATCCAGTTGCGGTCTGTTTCCTTGCCGGGGAGAGTAGTCTCCAGGATTTCTTCGTTAGGTGTCGAGGTCCATTCTGCGATGAAATCTGCCAAGACTCTGCTCTGAATTGTCGAGGTACTCTCAAACTTTAAGCCGAAGCTTGACAACTCCAAGGCCCATTCCACAATTCTTCTGGTTGCGTCCGGGTTGTGCAGTATCCGTTGCAACGGAAGGCGGGTGACGACAGTGATCTCGTGGGCCTGGAAGTAGTGACGCAGCTTCCTCGAGGCCATAAGGAGGCCGAAGAGCAATTTCTGGACACCGGAATACCTTGACCTAGCCCCCTGCAAGAGGGAGCTGACAAAGTAAACCGGGTGCTGCATCATCTTTTTCTTGGGCACCACTTCACTCGGCCGCACGGGCATCGCCTTGGTGGCACCTGACTCTGCCGGGGGCCGTGCCTCATCGGCACCAGGCCCTGCCGGGGGAATATTCGGCTTGCCATCCGCTGGTCCTGCCGCCATTGCTGCCTCCTCGTCGACCTCCCTCTGTGCCACTAGTGCAGCGCTGACCACTTGATTCGTCGCCGCCAGATATAGCAGCAACGACTCTTGTGATTTTGGCGCAACTAGTATTGGTGTGGAGGAAAGGTATTTCTTTAGGTCTTGCAGTGCGGCCTTGGCTTCTGGGGTCCACTCTATTGGTCCTACCTTTTTCGGATCTTGAAAAGGGAAGGGCGCGCTCGGCGGACTTGGAGATGAACCGGCTCATGGTGGCAACGCAGCCGGTGAACTAAAGCACATCCTTGATCCGCTAGGGTGATGTCTACTACGCAACCTTCTTCTTGTAGACGTTGTTGGGCCTCCAAGTGCAGAGGTTTGTAGGACAGTAGCAAATTTCCCTCAAGTGGCTGACCTAAGGTTTATCAATTCGTGGGAGGCGTAGGATGAAGATGGTCTCTCTCAAGCAACCCTGCAACCAAATAACAAAGAGTCTCTTGTGTCCCCAACACACCCAATACAATGGTAAATTGTATAGGTGCACTAGTTCGACGAAGAGATGGTGATACAAGTGCAATATAGATGGTAGATATAGGTTTTTGTAAACTGAAAATATAAAAACAGCAAGGTAACTAATGATAAAAGTGAGCACAAACGGTATTGCAATGCTAGGAAACAAGGCCTAGGGTTCATACTTTCACTAGTGCAAGTTCTCTCAACAATAATAACATAATTGGATCATATAACTATCCCTCAACATGCAACAAAGAGTCACTCCAGAGTCACTAATAATGGTAGGGTACGAAACCACCTCAAAGTTATTCTTTCCAATCAATCCATTGGGCTATTCCTATAAGTGTCACAAACAGCCCTAGAGTTCGTACTAGAATAACACCTTAAGATACAAATCAACCAAAACCCTAATGTCACCTAGATACTCCAATGTCACCTCAAGTATCCGTGGGCATGATTATACGATATGCACCACACAATCTCAATTCATCTATCCAAACCAACACATAGAACCTCAAAGAGTTCCCCAAAGTTTCTACCAGAGAATCACGACGAAAACGTGTGCCAACCCCTATGCATAGGTTCATGGGCAGAACCCGCAAGTTGATCACCAAAACATACATCAAGTGAATCACATGATATCCCATTGTCACCATAGATACGCATGTCAAGACATACATCAAGTTTTCTCAAATCTTTAAAGACTCAATCCGATAAGATTACTTCAAAGGGAAAACTCAATCCATTACAAGAGAGTAGAGGGGGAGAAGAAACATAAGATCCAACTATAATAGCAAAGCTCACGATACATCAAGATCGTGCCAAATCAAGAACACGAGAGAGAGAGAGAGAGAGAGAGAGAGAGAGAGAGATCAAACACATAGCTCTGGTACATACCCTCGGCCGAGGGTGAACTACTCCCTCCTCGTCATGGAGATCGTCGGGATGATGAAGATGGCCATCGGTGAGGATCCCCCCTCCGCAGGGTGCGGAACAGGTCCCGATTGAATTTTGGTGGCTACAGAGGCTTGCGGCGTGAACTCCCGATCTAATCTCTGTTCGGAAGTTTTAGGATGCGTGAGTATATATGGGTGCAGAAAGCACGGCATGAGCCGGGGCCCCACGAGGCAGGGTGCGCCCTAGGGGGCGCCCCACCTCGTGAGCACCTCCTCCTTTCCGACGTGGGGTCCAAGTCCATCCGGTAGCTTTCCTTCCAAAAATAACTTCTCCAGTTGATTTCGTTCCGTTTCGACTCCGTTTGATATTCCTTTTCTTCGAAACATTGAAATAGGCAAAAACACCAAATTTGGGCTGGGCCTCGGGTTAATAGGTTAGTCCCAAAAATAATATAAAAGTGGATAATAAAGCCCAGTATTGCCCAAAATAGTAGATAATATAGCATGGAGCAATCAAAAATTATAGATACGTTGGAGACGTATCAAGCATCCCAAAGCTTAATTCCTGCTCGTCCTCGAGTAGGTAAATGATAAAAAAGGTAATTTTTGATGTGGAATGCTAGTTGGCATAATTTCATTGTAATTCTTCTTAATTGTGATATAAATATTCAGATCCAAAAGATTCAAGGCAAAACTTCATATTGACATAAAAATAATAATACTTCAAGCATACTAACTAAGCAATTATGTCTTCTCAAAATAACATGGCCAAAGAAAGTTCATCCCTACAAAATCATATAGTTTAGTCATGCTCCATTTTTGTCACACAAGAATGCTCTCATAATGCACAACCCCGATGACAAGCCAAGCAATTGTTTCATACGTTAGTAATCTCAAACTTATAAACCTTCATGCAATACATGAGCGTGAACCATGGATATAACACTATGGGTGGAATAGAATATAATGATGGGGGTTATGTGGAGAAGACAAAAAAGGAGAAGATCTCACATCAACGAGGCTAATCAATGAGCTATGGAGATGCCCATCGATTGATGTTAATGCAAGGAGTAGGGATTGCCATGCAACGGATGCACTAGAGCTATAAATGTATGAAAGCTCAACAAAAGAAACTAAGTGGGTGTGCATCCAACTTGCTTGCTCACGAAGACCTAGGGCACTTGAGGAGGCCCATTGTTGGAATATACAAGCCAAGTTCTATAATGAAAAATTCCCACTAATATATGAAAATGACAAAACAAGAGACTCTCTATCATGAAGATTATGGTGCTACTTTGAAGCACAAGTGTGGAAAAAAGGATAGTAGTATTGCCCCTTTTTATTTATTTTCTTTTTTTTGGGCCTTCTTTTTTTTCTTTTGGCCTTTCTTTTTTTGGGGACAATACTCTATTGAATGATGATCATCACACTTCTATTTATTTACAACTCAATGATTACAACTCGATACTAGAACAAAGTATGACTCTATATGAATGCCTCCGGCGGTAATACCGGGATATGCAATGAATCAAGAGTGACATGTATGAAAGAATTATGAACGGTGGCTTTGCCACAAATACTATGTCAACTACATGATCATGCTAAGCAATATGACAATGACGAATGTGTCATGATGAACGACATGGTGGAAAGTTGCATGGCAATATATCTCGGAATGGCTATGGAAATGCCATAATAGGTAGGTATGGTGGCTGTTTTGAGGAAGATATAAGGAGGTTTATGTGTGAAAGAGCATATCATATCACGGGGTTTGGATGCACCGGCGAAGTTTGCGCCAACTCTCAATATGAGAAAGGGCAATGCACGGTACCGAAGAGGCTAGCAATGATGGAAGGGTGAGAGTGCGTATAATCCATGGACTCAACATTAGTCATAAAGAACTCATATACTTATTGCATAAATCTACAAGCCATCAAAAACCAAAGCACTACTCGCATGCTCCTAGGGGGATAGATTGGTAGGAAAAGACCATCGCTCGTCCCCGACCGCCACACATAAGGAAGACAATCAAAGAACACCTCATGTTTCAAATTTGTTACATAAGTTTACCATACGTGCATGCTACGGGACTTGCAAACTTCAACACAAGTATTTCTCAAATTCACAACTACTCAACTAGCACAAATTTAATATCACTACCTCCATATCTCAAAACAATCATCAAGCATCAAACTTCTCTTAGTATTCAACACACTCATAATAATTCTTACAAATCTTGTATGCCTAGCATATTAAGATTATTTAAGAGAATTACCATGCTATTTAAGACTCTCAAAATAATCTAAGTGAATCATGAGAGATCAATAGTTTCTGTAAAACAAATCCACCACCGTGCTCTAAAAGATATAAGTGAAGCACTAGAGCAATCAACAAACTACTCCGAAAGATATAAGTGAAGATCAATGAGTACTCGAATAATTACGAAACTATGTGAAGACTCTCCCATTTAATAATTTCAGATCTTGATACTTTATTCAAAAAGCAAGCAAAACAAAAGAAAATGACATGACGCTCCAAGCAAAACACATATCATGTGGTGAATAAAAATATAGCTCCAAGTAAAGTTACCAATGAACGAAGACGAAAGAGGGGATGCCACCCGGGGCATCCCGAAGCTTAGACGCTTGGTTATCCATAAATATTACCTTGGGGTGCCTTGGGCATCCCCATGCTTAGGCTCTTGCCACTCCTTATTCCATAGTCCATCGAATCTTTACCGAAAACTTGAAAACTTCACAACAGAAACCTTAACAGAAAACTCGTAAGCTCCGTTAGCGAAAGAAAACAAAACACCACTTCATGGTACTGTAATGAACTCATTATTTATTTATATTGGTGTTAAAACTACTTTATTCCAACTTCTCTATGGTTTATAAACTATTTTACTAGCCATAGATTCATCAAAATAAGCAAACAACACACGAAAAACAGAATCTGTCAAAAACAGAACAGTCTGTAGTAATCTGTAACTAACGCAAACTTCTGGAACTCCAAAAATTCTAAAATAAATTGGTGGACCTGAGGAATTTGTCTAGTAATCATCTTCAAAAAGAATCAACTAAATATCACTCTCCAGTAAGGAGTTTTAGCTAATCTCGTGAGCGCTAAAGTTTCTGTTTTTACAGCATGATCATAAACACTTCACCCAAGTCTTCCCAAAGGTTCTACTTGGCACAAACACTAATTAAAACATAAAACCACATCTAAACAGAAGCTATATGGATTATTTATTCCTAAACAGAACTAAAAAGTAAGAAACTAAAATAAAATTGGGTTGCCTCCCAACAAGCGCTATCGTTTAACGCCTCTAGCTATGCATGATGATTTCAATCATGCTCACATAAAAGATAAGAATTGAAACATAAAGAGAGCATCATGGACAATATGACTAGCACATTTAAGTCTAAACCACTTCCTATGCATATGGATTTTGTGAACAAACAACTTATGGTAACAAGAATCAACTTGCATAGGAAGGTAAAACAAGCATAACTTCAAAACTTTAAGCACATAGAGAGGAAACTTGGTATTATTGCAATATGTAGAAGCATATGGTCCTCTCTCATAATAATTTTCAGTAGAATCATGAATGAATTCAACAATATAACCAGCACCTAAAGCATTCTTTTCATGATCTACAAGCATAGAATTTTTACTACCCTCCACATAAGCAAAATTCTTCTCATGAATAATAGTGGGAGCAAACTCAACAAAATAGCTATCATGTGATTGAAAATTAAGATCAAGATGACAAGTTTCATGGTTATCATTATTCTTTATAGCATACGTGTCATCACAATAATCATCATAGATAGGAGGCATGCTTTCATCATAGTAAATTTGCTCATCAAAGCTCGGGGGACAAAAAATATCATCTTCATCAAACATAGCTTCCCCAAGCTTGTAACTTTGCATATCATTAGCATCATGGATATTCAAGGAATTCATACTAACAACATTGCAATCATGCTCATCATTCAAATATTTAGTGCCAAACATTTTAATGCATTCTTCTTCTAACACTTTGGCACAATTTTCCTTCCCATCATACTCACGAAAGATATTAAAAAGATGAAGCGTATGAGGTAAACTCAATTCCATTTTTTTTAATTTTATTATAAACTAACTAGTGCTAAAACAAGAAACAAAAGGATTCGATTGCAAGATCTAAAGATATACCTTCAAGCACTCACCTCCCCGGCAACGGCGCCAGAAAAGAGCTTGATGTCTACTACGCAACCTTCTTCTTATAGACGTTGTTGGGCCTCCAAGTGCAGAGGTTTGTAAGACAGTAGCAAATTTCCCTCAAGTGGATGACCTAAGGTTTATCAATCCGTGGGAGGCGTAGGATGAAGATGGTCTCTCTCAAGCAACCATGCAACCAAATATCAAAGAGTCTCTTGTGTCCCCAACACACCCAATACAATGGTAAATTGTATAGGTGCACTAGTTCAGCGAAGAGATGGTGATACAAGTGCAATATAGATGGTAGATATAGGTTTTTGTAAACTGAAAATATAAAAACAGCAAGGTAACTAATGATAAAAGTGAGCACAAACGGTATTGCAATTCTAGGAAACAAGGCCTAGGGTTCATACTTTCACTAGTGCAAGTTCTCTCAACAATAATAACGTAATTTGATCATATAACTATCCCTCAACATGCAACAAAGAGTCACTCCAAAGTCACTAATAGTGGAGAACAAACGAAGAGATTATGGTAGGGTACGAAACCACCTCAAAGTTATTCTTTCCAATCAATCCGTTGGGCTATTCCTATAAGTGTCACAAACAGCCCTAGAGTTCGTACTAGAATAACACCTTAAGATACAAATCAACCAAAACCCTAATGTCACCTAGATACTCCAATGTCACCTCAAGTATCCGTGGGCATGATTATACGATATGCATCACACAATCTCAATTCATCTATCCAAACCAACACATGGAACCTCAAAGAGTGCCCCAAAGTTTCTACCGGAGAATCACGACGAAAACGTGTGCCAACCCCTATGCATAGGTTCATGGGCGGATACTGCAAGTTGATCACCAAAACATACATCAAGTGAATCACGTGATATCCCATTGTCACCACAGATACGCACGGCAAGACATACATCAAGTGTTCTCAAATCTTTAAAGACTCAATCCGATAAGATTACTTCAAAGGGAAAACTCAATCCATTACAAGAGAGTAGAGGGGGAGAAGAAACATAAGATCCAACTATAATAGCAAAGCTCGCGATACATCAAGATCGTGCCAAATCAAGAACACGAGAGAGAGAGAGAGAGAGAGAGAGAGAGAGAGAGAGATCAAACACATAGCTACTGGTACATACCCTCAGCCCCGAGGGTGAACTACTCCCTCCTCGTCATGGAGATTGATGACCCACAATTATAGGGGATCTATCGTAGTCCTTTCGATAAGTAAGAGTGTCGAACCCAACGAGGAGCAGAAGGAAATGATAAGCGGTTTTCAGCAAGGTATTCTCTGCAAGTACTGAAATAAGTGGTAACAGATAGTTTTGTGATAAGATAAATTGTAACGAGCAACAAGTAAAAGAAGTAAATAAAGTGCAGAAAGGTGGCCCAATCCTTTTTGTAGCAAAGGACAAGCCTGGACAAACTCTTATAATAGGAAAAGCGCTCCTGAGGACACATGGGAATATCGTCAAGCCAGTTTTCATCACGTTCATATGATTCGCGTTCGGTACTTTGATAATTTGATATGTGGGTGGACTGGTGCTTGGGTGTTGTTCTTACTTGAACAAGCATCCCACTTATGATTAACCTCTATTGTAAGCATCCGCAACTACAACAAAAGTATTAAGGTAAACCTAACCATAGCATGAAACATATGGGTCCAAATCAGCCCCTTGCGAAGCAACGCATAAACTAGGGTTTAAGCTTCTGTCACTCTAGCCACCCATCATCTACTTATTACTTCCCAATGCCTTCCTCTAGGCCCAAATAATGGTGAAGTTTTATGTAGTCAACGTTCACATAACACCACTAGAGGCTAGACAACATACATCTCATCAAAATATCGAACGAATACCAAATTCACATGACTACTAATAGCAAGACTTCTCACGTGCCCTCAGGAACTAACGTAACTACTCACAAAGCATATTCATGTTCATAATCAGAGGGGTAATAATATGCATAAAGGATCTGAACATATGATCTTCAACAAAATAAACCAACTAGCATCAACTATAAGGAGTAATCAACACTACTAGCAACCTACTAGCACCAATCCCGGACTTGGAGACAAGAATTGGATACAAGAGATGAACTAGGGTTTGGAGATGAGATGGTGCTGGTGAAGATGTTGATGGAGATTGCCCTCTCCTGATGAGAGGAGCGTTGGTGATTATGATGATGATGATTTCCCCCTCCGGGAAGTGTCCCAGCAGAACAGCTCTGCGGAGCCCTAGATTGGTTCCGGCAGGTTCCGCCTCGTGGCGGCGGAGTTTAGTCCCAAAGGTCGCTTCGATTTTTTTCTCATCGAAGACTTCATATAGGAGAAGATGGGCGCCGGAGAGCCACCGGGGGCCCACGAGGTAGGGGCACGCCCCACCCTCGTGAGCGGGGTGTGGGCCCTGGCCTTCATCTTTGGCGACGATTTTTCTTTATTTATTTTAAGATATTCCGTGGAGTTTCAGGAATTTTGGAGTTCTTGAGAATAGGTCTCAATATTTTCTTCTTTTCCACCCTGAATTCCAACTGCTTGGCATTCTCCTCTTCATGTAAACCTTGTAAAATAAGAGAATAGCCATAAGTATTGTAACACAATGTGAAATAACAGCCCATAATGCGATAAATATCGATATAAAAGCATGATGCAAAATGGACGTATCAGAGATCGCCGGGATCATGAACATGGCCACCGGTGAGGGATCCCCCCTCTGCCAGGGTGCCGGAACAGGGTCCCGATTGACTTTTGGTGGCTACAGAGGCTTGCGGTGGCGGAACTCCCAATCTAATCTCTGTCCTGGAAGTTTTAGGGTACGTGAGTATATATGGGTGCAGGAAGTACGTCGGTGGAGCTTCGGGGGCCCCACGAGGCAAGGGGCGCACCCTACGGGGTGGGCGCGCCCCCCACCCTCGTGAGCACCTCCCTCCTGACGTGGGGTCCAAGTCCATCCGGTAGCTTTCCTTCCAAAAATAACTTCTCTAGTTGATTTCGTTCCATTTCGACTCCGTTTGATATTCCTGTTCTTCGAAACACAGAAATTGGCAAAAACAGCAAATCTGGGCTGGGCCTCGGGTTAATAGGTTAGTCCCAAAAATAATATAGAAGTGGATAATAAAGCCCAATATTTCCCAAAACAGTAGATAATATAGCATGGAGCAATCAAAAATTATAGATACGTTGGAGACGTATCATTGGGCGCCTCGATCTGCTCAATAGCCTTGATCTTGTCTGGGTTTGCCTCGATCCCGCGCTGTGACACGAAGAACCCGAGAAGCTTGCTGGACGGGATGCCAAAGACGCACTTCTCAGGGTTCAAGTTGAGGTTGATCTTGCGCAGATTGGCAAATGTCTCTTCTAGATCTTGCACAAGAGTCGGCCCGTCCTTGGTTTTGACCACTATGTCATCCATGTAGGCTTCCATATTTCTATGGAGCTGAGGTTCAAAACCAATTTGGACTGCTCTTGCAAATGTTGAACCAGCACTCTTCAACCTGAAAGGCATCTGTAAAAAGCAATATGTACCACATGGGGTGATGAATGTTGTCTTCTCTTCGTCCTCCCTTGTCATGAAGATTTGGTGGTAGCCTGAGTAGGCATCGAGGAATGATAAAAGATCTCACCCGGCTGTGGACTCAACAATCTGGTCGATGCGCGACAATGGGAAGGGGTCCTTAGGACAAGCCTTATTGATATCTGTGTAATCAATACACAGCCTCCACTTGCCATTCGCCTTGTGCACCACTACCGGATTGGCCAACCACGTCGGATGGAGCACCCCTCTCACCAAACCTGCCGCTTCTAACTTCCTGATCTCCTCTGTGATGAACTCCTGCCTCTCCAGAGCCTGCTTTCTGACCTTCTGCTTGACGGTCCACGCGTGGGGGCAGACAGCTAGGTGGTGCTCAATCACCTCCCTGGGAACACTGGGGATGTCGGACGCTTGCCATGCAAACACGTCGACATTTGCCCGTAGGAAGGTGACGAGCTCGCCTTCCTATTTGTTGTTGAGGGTGGAGCCTATGATGAAGGCCCCTCCCGTGCAGTACTCCGTGACGGGCACCTTCTTGGTCTGCGGCGGCTCGGCTCTGGATCTCTTGCTCATGTCGGCCGAGCTCTCTGGCACGTCCTCAACGGTAGCACAACACCCTGAGGAGGTGCGCTTGCCGGAGTGGGTGCGAGAGGTCTTGCCGAGCTCCTTCTTTCCTCCCGGGCCTTCGGCGGCAGGAGCAGGTGCCTTGGCGGCAGCGCTGCAATCGCTTCCGGTAGAGTTGGTCGGCGCAGATCAGCGCGTCCTTCTTGTCGAAGGGGCGGAGATGATGGTCAGCGCCCGGGCATCTTTAGCATGTTGTAGGCGTAGTATGATGCCGCCATGAACTTGGCTAGTCTTGGGCGGCCGAGGATCCGTTGTAGGGCAAGGGATCTCGGCCAAGTCGAAAACGATCCTCTCCGTCCGTAGTTCAACTCTCCTCCAAATGTCACGGGCAGTGTGACCTTTCCCTTCGCTGGCTTCTCCCGGATTGACCCCCAAGCGTGCCCGTTTCCTCGAGGTCTCCGTCGAGGATTTGCAACCTTTTGATCACGACAAAGCGAGATCAGGTTCAGGCCGCCCGCCGTCAACCAACATCTTGTTCACCACGAGGTTGTGTATTGTTGGCGAAACCAACAACGGCAAACACCGACCGAGGTAGTGCGATCGAGGTGGTCCTCGGCGTCAAAGATGAGGCGTCTTTGGACCACTTTAGTGGCTTCGGCGTCGAGCAGCGGCTCTGTTGTTTGTAACCTCTCGCGCCCATTGCTTGAGCTGGCGGTGAGAGGTATGCAGCAAGGCGCCGCCATCGACGCACATGGCCTCCGTAGCCTTTTGGAACCCTTGCTCACCAGACTCGTCGTCCTCGTCGTGATCGTCGTCTTCTTGTTTCTTGTCGCGGCCCCGGGCGGGCCTCTCTTGTTGGTTGTCCTTGCCGGGGCGGCCTCCTTTGCCGCCACGCTTCTTCCCGGATCCCTCAGCACCATCCTGGTCCTTCTCCTTGTCCCACCTTTCGTACTCAGCCTTTTTCTTCTCGGCAAGCAACTCGACTTGTCGGCAGTTCTGGAGATCATGGCCCTTGGTGCGGTGGATCTTGCAGTATTGCTTGCCGGAGCTTCCTGGCCTGTCGGTAGCCGCCAAGGCCCGGCAGGCGGCGCACCCGGCTGTAACATCCCAAATTTCCTATTTGGAATGTTTTACAATTATAGCTAAGCATCTATGCATTCTGTTTGAATTTGAGTGCCATTTGGAGTTTCAGAAGTTTTGGAATTTGAATTCAAATTTTGGCAAGTGGAAATCATTTCAAAAACTAAGCCTAATAAATACTTGAGAAAAAGTATGAGAGGAGTAGACATGACACTCCAAAAATATCAGAGGAAAAACATTGCCAAAAGTTTGAAATTCAAATTTGAGTTTTATTTGAATTTTGGAAAAAATGATTTTTTATAAACTTTGGATTTTGCCCCTGGAAAAATGTTCAAATGATAGGGAATATTCCCCTGATCATTTTGATATATATATGTCCTATATAAAATATTTATATTTTATATTTTATATCTCTGTTTTGTAGGCTGACCAGAATAACTGCCCAGCCCAAAGACTGGCGACCCACCCACCGAGGCCCACCAGCGGCCCAGCCAGTGGCACCCGACCGCCCACGCCCAGCCGACCGAGCGATCGAGGCGAGATCGGCTAGCCCTCGGCCGACCGCCGCGCCGCACCTCCCCCTCTCGACGGTGGGCCACCACCCGTCTCCTACCCTCGCCCACGCCACCATCCGCGCGCCGCTCGCCGGATCCCCTGGATCCGGGATCTCACCGATCCTCCCGATTCACCCCTCGCAAGTCGTCGCCCCACGCCTATACCCCCCCCCTCACCTCATTCCCCCTCGCCCCTCGCGGATCTCTCTCCTCCTTGCCTTTTCACGGAGTAGCCGGACGCCGCCGCCGCCATTTTCCGCCCCGAGCTCGCCCTAGCCCTCCCCGAGCCCCGTTGACTCCACCAGAACCACCCCCTCGTCGCGCCGCACCCGCCGGAGCACTCCGCCGACTTCCCCGACCACCGGAGACGCCGACGCACTCGCCGCCCGAGCCGCCGCCGCCGTCGATCTCCGGTAACTCGCCGGACTCCACCCCCGCCGTCCGATCTCGTTCTACGGCTAGCATTAGATCCCCCCGAAGGGGTATGCTCTTTTAAATAAAACTGGGTTTTATTCTGGTTAGTTCCGGTTTAGGTTAGTTAGGTTTTTTTTTAATAGACCGGCCCGATTCGTTTATCCCTAGGGCTCGTTTTAGTTAAGCTACGCTCAGAGCGTTAGTTAGGCCCAGTTAGCCCGTTTTTCTTTATTTTCGTTTTTCTATTTTAACAGAATAGTTTAAAATTTGAAAAATTCATATCTTTTATTCTACTTAATATTTTTAAGTGATTTTTTTGTTGGTTTGCAAATTTCTTATAGTTTCTGTAGGATATATAATTAGCTATGTTAAAATTATTTAGAATTGCTTTATTTTAGATTTAGTCAGAATAGTAAATCTGCCATAAAATGAGTTAGGAAAATTATTTTTAGTGATTCTTTTGTCCCAACTTTGTTTTGACATTGCCTAACCGTAGGAATTAATTTGGGCATTTTAGGATTAATAAAAAATAGTTTCTAGCAGAATCATGCTATTCTTAATTAATTAACTAGCTCTGTTTTCCTATTATTTTAATTAGCAAATAAATTTATTTTTCACATGTGATTGATTATTCTAGGTTAGTTCCTGTCACTTTAGAGCATGAACTTTTATTTATAATAAATAAAACTTTTATTTTATTTTCTTATTAAAATTTGCTTTAGGCCTAATAGGAGTTTTATAATAGCTTTTAAATTGATTCTTTTTGCTCCTAGTTGCTTAATGCATTCTTTTCTGTTAAGTTAACATAAACTCATGCTTAGGTTATGTTGAGAAATTTTTTGTTATGTAAAACTATTTTTTTAGTTGTTGCTTGAAGTAGGAAAAACTTTGAGTTGGATTTCTTCGAGTTTTCTCTTGGGTTATGATTCGTTTGTTTTGGTGTGTTATGTTACTATGCTATTGTGTTAAGTGATGATACGCTATATGCTTATTGTGATTATTGTTTGTCTCGGTAGAATTTCCGCAATGCGAAGCTTGCTACTACGAGTCCCTAGCTTACGAGGATCGTCAGCAAGGCAAGTCATTGATCATGTTTTCTTACAATACCTATGATTTTTATTGCATTAGAAGTATACCTCCCCACCATGCATGCAGTAGGTGAAATTTTGAAGTTATTGTTCTTGAGTAGTATCATGTGGTAGGATGAACCAATTCCCCTTGTTGCCATGACCCGGGGCGTAGTAGTTTAATTTTGCTATGCTCGTAGACGGGATTGGTTGAGTGAATTCATAAGAAAGATGTGAGAGTCAAAGATGATGACAACCCCATGAACTTCAAGATCAAGATGGACTTCGGAATTCACTACTGGGTGGAGGACGGTTGTGGGCACCCTAGAGAACCCGGTGGTTGGCGGGATGCATGGAGAAGCGCCATGACATCTTGCGGAAAGCTTCACCCAGCCACGAAGAGGCGGATGTATACCCCATTGACGGAAGCTTACTGTGCAGCCGCAAGCCATTATGGGCTCTGGCTGGGTCAACCCTAGTTGTGACGCTGGCGGACGGTACTACGAGATGTGGAAGAGCGGTAGGATTGGATGGGTACGGCGGTGGCGAGAAGAACTCTTGGAAGACCTGTTTCATTCATCCGTCTTCAAACACCATGAAGTGCGAAGACTTAAAAGGAGGGAATGA